>JAJJWX010000710.1:0-134103 GCA_023529315.1 Papaver bracteatum
GATTAATTAATTTATAAAATAAATAAAATTGAGTTTACAATTTCTCCCTGAAGTTGTCTTGAGATCTAACGGCTCTACTAAATCCATTAATCTTATGGTCATGATTAGATATCCCCTTGACCTAACCCTCTACCCCATTTCTTCCGCCTCCACCCCATTGATGAGTGTGCAGATACCTTCATCCATGAAGAACATGGTTCAAATATATTAGACAATCAAACAATTAAAGGATATAGGCTTGTCAAAGTCAATTAAAAAAGAAAAGAACATTACAAAATATTCAATCTCAGCCGATGTTTAAGAAAGAGAGTGAATCAAAAATTTTGTTTGATTTTCACCGGTTCATAACTCTGACCACTTTAAACTCAAAACCAACACAAGACCCATCTTCTTCGCCTTAGAAACTACCATCAAATATTTTCCTTGAATTCTTATTTTAATGGCAACGGACTTTTGGTGCAGAAATCATCATTCAGGATTTTCCTCAAACAGTTATGGGTGTTTCAATTTATCAAAAAAGTTAAAGCATATATGATTATTTCTAGCTCATTCTCGGCATTCCGTTTAATTCAGAAAACAATCCAATTCCTATTCGACCAAAATTATAGTGATTCATCACCATTTTACCTTCAATATCAATCGCAGCGAACCATTTTAGTGACTCGGATTCCAAAACCCAGAACTTCAATTAGTATTTGTCTTGAATCAACTGATTTAATGCTAAAACCACTAAAGTCGTTGTGATTTTCACTTTGATGGGCTGTTTCATCAATAGGTTTGTCTAATTTTTACTTGTTTTTAATCATACGATTTGAAGAGAAAATTTGGGGAAGAACACGGTTTGGACTTAGGGTTCTTCAATCGCAATAACGGCATTAAACTACTTCACTAATATGTTCAGAGATGATTTAGAGTACTAGAAATTTACATATAATTTCTTTTAATCGAGAAAAAAAAAGAACATTTTGTTTTATTTTTTTGAAACAGGGAAGGAAGAAGATGAAGAGGTAGACATGATTTTAGGAACAATATATAAGGAATATCGGTGGCCGTCCACGTACACTTAAAATCAGCAGCTTAGATAAAAAGCAATAAATTTTGATTTTATTAAATTAAAATTAGAGTTAGCTTGGTCAACTACGGTCAACATCAATTTCAAGTACCAAACACTAAGTTGGACAAATGTTAGACCAAACACTAATGTTGGACAAAATATAAGTACCAAACACCAAATATCCCTATCTGTTTACTTACTATTATGCCAAGCCAGAATTTTGTTGTTGTGGTTATTTGGAACTATATGCTTGCATTATTAGAGCATTCAACTACTATGTACTACTATGCTGAAATGATTGCATTAATTTAAGAAAATTATTATTTTGTTGTGTTGGATTATGGACGTTGCATAATGATTTGAGTAGTGAATGCATTAAAAACAAGTCGAGCTGAAACTGACGAACTACGGTCATTGCTCAATAGGCTTTTCTGTAGACTAAAGGTTGACAATTTCTTTTACATTCTTGTTGGACTTTATCTGTTTAGATTTAGACTTGTTTGGTATGAAAACAACCTGCAATAAGTATCTATGTATTGACTGGCATATGCTTGTTGTTGACGATTGCCGGTTTTCCTCTAATGAGAAAAATGATTTAAACATTTTTTGGGTTCTTAGTTTGTTCCATTTAAGAAGTCTCTTTTCCAAATGATGTGTTGATTGTTTTACTGGTTTGTTTTGCAAGCCCTCAAAATTTTGATCCTAGTGATGCAATTGTGCTATCTAATAGGAGTTTGTGTTATGTCTACTGAATGTATGTATCATGTCGGTGGTTTAAAGCTTAAAAGTGAGTTTGGACATCTAGATTCTCTATGGAAGATTCTCAACAACGAATTGATGGTTGAACCTTGCTTCTCAATTGAGTGAGTGAGTTAGCGATCGAAGAAATAAATGGTGAAGTCTGGAAGGTAAAATTCTAGACCGTATGAATAAGTTTGAATTTTTTTTAGTTAGGTTTGTAAAAGAATTTCAGATTGATCATTAATTTAGTGCTGAAAATGTCGACTTGTTTGCAGGTGTTGATGTAAGAAATGTGGTTAGTGTGGATCAGTAATGATAAAGAGTGCTAGCTACCTGTTTTTCCAATTGAAGAGTCAGGACAATCATTATAAGCCTACTCTTGTCGAAGATGTGAGATTATCTAACAGGCTGTTTATAGGTGAAAAGATATTCGAGTTTTTTTTTCCTAATACTAATCAGCTATAGTTTCAGCGAAAATTATGCAAGGAATAGTAATGAAGAGAATTAACTATACTATGATGAAGATGCAATCTCTAATATATGCCACATGAAATTTTCCTAGGTAGAAGAAGAGAAAAAGGAAGAAGAGTCTGACGATGATGAGGCCCAAGATGATATAAGTGTTTCCGTTGTTATAACATCAGCACGGCCTTTTATATACTCATAACTAGAAAAATACACTCACTTAGGTGATACATTTCCCTAACTCACTCGAATGCAGCCTAATTCTTATCTACTAGAAATCTTAACCCATTTATTGTCTCCTTAACCCCTAGATCTTGTTGTTTCCTGGATGTGTTTGCCATTATGCCTTTCATTTTGTTGGTACATCATAGGGATCGACAATCAATGTCAGTGTTGCTGAGTGTCACATTAAAAAACAATGTTCCACCTTCCACTTTTCATGAAAATAATGGTAGCTTAGTGAATCGAGTATTATTTTGGAATCACTGGGAGAATTTAATATCAGATTCAGAATAGAGTTGAAGATTTTGTTTAGTTTTTGTAGTTCTTATCTGAAGTTGATGGGAAGCATGTATTTAAGGATGTCACGTCCAAAATAATGTATGCATAGTCTTTCAGATAGTCCAAAAAATAAATTGGGTACCTCTTTAAAATGCCCGCATAAAATAAATTGGGTACTACTTTAAAATGCTCGCATAAAATGAAGGGAAAATGAATTGGGTACCTCTTTAAAACACTCGCATAAAATAAATTGGGTATTACTTTAACACGGTCTCATATATTACAATGGGTATCTTACTTTTCAGGGTACTATAAAATAACAATGGCCAATAATGATGGGTAACTATCAACAGGTATGCTTCGTCAAGTCCAGCAAACCTTCTTCAACCAGCGTACTATATATCATACATGTTAATTACTATTGAATCACTCTACATGTTCGACGTTTTAATAATTTTAGTTGCACATTTAACACATTACCATATAAAAAAACATACCTTATTGCCCAATCTATCATCTTAAATTTAATGGGTAGCGAATATAAAGTATTTCTTGGTGTCTTTTAAATTTAAATCTAAGAAAATTCATTCATTCACAGTAGAACATTGTAAAGTTGCGATGTTCAACTAAACAATTCATACTTATTATTATCTCTTATAAATGAAACAATACATCGCTTGTAGCAGAGCGGGCACAAATGAAACAATACAAGTTCATTAGAACACAGTTTATTCTTCATTTGAGAAATATGTATGTATCTGCAAGCACTCTCACTCAACCAACTTGGAAAGGTTACCATTTGAGGTTTGTTAGCTGCAAGAAGCATTTTTTAAGAAGGTAAAGTAAACTACCAGGTGTTGGTATGAGAACATCCATATCTTGTCGGAGGCTTTCTAACTATGTTTTTTGTCGAAAACCACCTGTTCCTACCACAGACCTGAAAGGAATAACGTGGATCGGCGAGCACTTAGTACCTGCAAAACTTAAGGGCGTTATATAAAGTATGGTCAGTCATGGAAGTTCGTGGTACATAGATGGAGCTGAGCAGCTCTCAATCTGGTTTTCGTTTATTTTATTTCCACTAGTAGACAAACGCTACAAGACTACAACAAGCTTTGAACTTGTAACAGTTTTTACTCAAAACATACAACATGTGAAATCTTTCAATGCCAGTTTTAGAAGCTAGAAATTACTCTCAAATATCTTAAAAAGAAAATAACTGCTTAAACAAAAACAACTTGATACAAATTTGAGCAGTAATGAAACCCTGATCAATTTGATTATAGGATTACCGATATGACATTGAACCTGATAGCTTTAAATGTACCAGCCAATTTTTCTTCGCTACATGAGCCTATGGCAATCCAGTTGGTTTATTGCTTTAAGATGCTTACTAAGATCTTATATTATTTCCGAACATGCACCGGTCGATCTAATTCTCTCGGGAATTAGATGTGATATGATGTAATACATCAAGCAAATGAAACCTTTTTTTTTTATGTTTCAGTGATGTCTCTCATATTAAACTAAGTAAACACAAAGAGAAATCTATTGAAACACGATTACGATTCACACTATCTAATAACTCAAAATATCCTTATAAAAGAAGTATAAAAACTGTAACAATAATGCACTTATTTTTGTAATTTTGTGAAGAAATTATCCATTAAGTTGCACTTGCAAAGTTTCACTACAAGTCATGTTGTCCAACAATAATTAACATTCACATAGAGTTATTACAAATTGGTGTGATGTAACATCAGTATGAGGCATGATATCAATTATTTTCCACCAAGGAATGAAAAGAAAGGTGTAGAAGTAAGCTAAGGACTTACTTGAGAACCCAACTCATCAGTTGGTACCAGTATTACTACCGTGGACTTCAAGGAGAAGATTCACCAAGTCCTTGTAGCTCTTATTGCCGGAGCTGTTGTAACACTGCTATAATGCAAGTTTTTCTCCCACTAACAGGCGCAAAACCATGGCCCACAATTATGTGAAATACGATACAAGTGGTCAGAAATCGGAAGCATTGACAGGAAAAAAAAGAACTACAAAGTAGTTTCATTTAGATAGTAAAAGAGAAAAATCTGAAAATATTCCATCAACGGTAAAACCTAACAACTAGTTTCATAAAAGCAATGAACACAAGGGACAAAGCAATTTAGATCAATATCTTCATGGTTCCAAACAAATTTATCATACAGTACTTGGAACATTCATAAGTTTAAGTTTAACTAATAATCCCAAATTTTATTATTGGTAGGAACAAATAATTGAAATGGGTATTTAATTCCCATATGAGAGGAAAAATTATCATTACATGGATGGATGCTCCCAATCACCGGACAAGCCAAATCATGCTCTGATGACATACCGTCGGCCTACTAGCGTTTCATGCAAATTTAGAAAAGCGATATCGTAGGGTGATACCTTCTAAGCAAGATCTTCCCCACATAGTTTCTGCAAAAAAAATCACCTACCGGAGAAGAAGAAGATAACTGAAGGAGAATAAAGGGAGATCGAGGGAAAAAAAGAGTTGTGTTCGAGTTCAGATTTATGAGTATGGTTTTTTAATTAACTCTACTCGTATCAACCAGGGCCGGTCCTATATTTTGGGAGGCCTAAAGCCAAATTTTTTTGGAGGCCCCTTTGTTAAGCAGAAAATTTATAAATAACAAAATGTCAACGTTCTTTTGGTCCCTCATAAATCTGTTATTTTATTAGGATCTCCTTGCAAGTTTGTTTTTTCATTTTACCCCATTTATACTATGAGTTTTACGTGATGTCCTTTTCCTATCATTTGAAAAAATTGAGTTTTGTGGCCTCATTCTTTGTGTGGCCTCAAGCGCAGCTTACCTGGCTTATATGGCAGGGCCGGCCCTGGTGTCAACATTGGTTAGGTTAACCCTTTAAGGACATTTCAGACATTTCATCACGGATCACTTCCAACCAGGGTTGACCGGCTTCACTCAGTCCGTCAATATAGGTTGACTGATACCTTGGCCCTCCATAAGGTTTGACCGAAACCTTAGGATTTCTAAGGGGATTGCTCAAAAGTATTGACTAATCAAACGATCCCTGGAATAGAAATGAGCAAGATTAAAATGATAGGAAAATCCACATAGATCAAAATAAAAAGAGAATAAATGGGCAATTAAACAACTAGGTCATATAAAAATTATAGGCAAAAATCTATTAATCAACAATTGAGGGATTAGAGCATGAACATATGACAGACAGAAGATATAAGGATAATAGATTTAAAAGAGGACGAAAAAGATCCCAATCGCCGCTATACACGCCGTAAGCAATCCGGTGTTGATAAAATCCCTAAGAATCGTAATAATCTTGAAAATTCACGGTCTTCAGAGTCTTGGTATCCAACAACTAAAGGTGTCTTCTGAGTCTTTGTAGCTGATAGCATCACGGTCTCTGAACAGAGTCTTGGAGGCTTTCGAAAAATGTATCAAGGGTGTTTTAAAAACCAAAAGATAAGTAGATGCTTTCGTAACTGATTAACAATAGTCTGAGAAACATTTGAGTCATTAAAACATGAGGAATTTCTTCATTAATATTGGTTTCCGGTGACCATCACCGTCAGAGGCGGTGGTTACTGGCTATATTTTGGTAGTGACCGGTTTTTGATTATTGTTTAGGGGGTGGTTACAGTATGCACCAAAGTCCTAGTAACGACTATTGCTCGACTGTGCGTGCGGCTAATTAAGTATGAACCATAGCTCATACGTATGAAATGGCCTAACAAAACTAAATTTTATAAATTTGGCCTATAATTAACGAAACAAATCAAGCAATCATCACCGCTAACAAATGTATCTGTACCCATAATTACGATAATACCCTTTATGCATAAAATGACTATTTTACCCTCAAGAATAAAATGACACAAATGCCCTTAAAATTTTGGGACCTGCCTTGCACAAACTTTACTCAATTATGAGACTAATGAAAAATCAATAATACTTTTCTGGTGTTTCTCCGTCAATGCATGTTCCTGATTTTTGATCTGGTGGTTGAAATCAAAATCCACAAATTTGAGATCCCTAATTTGCATTGAGAACAAATATTAACAAAAGAACCCGTTAGTGATGAGTTTGGGCCAACCATGTTACCGCGTGTTTCTGTTCTTCTTCACTCGATTTCTTAAAAAAACCTGATTTATAACGATAATCAAGCGTGAATCACATTGATAAATCAAACCTAATGATACCCAAAATTAACAAAACAGAAAAAGAAGATCGATTAATAAGATGAAGAAAATCTCACCAAAGACGATAGTCCGGCTTCTATTGCTTCGAATACTTTCAGTGCACGATTGATTCGCCATTGAAATCTTCGAGTTCTACTTTTCTTCTGAGCTCAGACGATGAGAACTATGGCAGTCGCTTTTTTACAGAAGAAGAAAATAAAATAAAAAATTTAGATGAAGATAATTTTACGGATGTGTTGTACACTTAACAGACGTCAATAACGTACAGTTAAGTTTTTGGTGTAAATCAAATGTAAGTTATTAGTTAGGTGTAAATCTACGCATAAGTGTTATATACCCACGTTTTTGCTAACAGTGTTACTAAGAGCAGTTAAATACAGAGTGTAAACGGAATGTAATTTGAATTTTAATGCTCCGACCAATAAAGTCCCGCCACTTGTCCTCTCCAAAATTGCTTTAGTTCAAAACTTTTATCTCATTTAATTTTGAATCTGTGTTGTATGATCAATATATTTGAGGCTTGCCTCTTTTCCTAAAAAAGTTTTTTTTTTTTTCACCTCATTTAATTTGAGAGCGGTGTCACACTTACTGTGCGACGTGAGAGCTCATATGACTTGGTGTTTTAAAGGAGGGGAGATGTTTTAGAAACGGTAGAAAATCACAAAAATTGTACCAAACACGACCTAAGATTGCTAAATCCTCTCCACGTTTACTTGCCTCAGAAAGAGTCAGATGTATTGGTGTACCCATTCCTTTAGATCTAAAATTATTAATTTTAGAACTCCAAAATCCATTTCCAACCTCGGAAACCGGTGAATTAACAACCATAATTGATGTATGAACCATCCACCAACCATTGAAACAAACACAAAGAACAAAATCAGAAAGAAGTTTCGCCTGAAATCAACGAAGAAAACTCGAGAAACGAACCCTTGACTTCACTCAAGGTCGACAGAAAATTCGCCTTCAAAGCCCGAGAAAACTAATAACCAAGGAGAGACGAATCACGAAAGAGATTTCAGTGTTGATCTAGTGACCCGCGCTTCCGGAAAGTTATGCATAAATTGTAGGGAAGTACATTGAAAATGCTTTGAATTTACAACCTTCAAGAAGCTAAACATTCATTCATCAAATGAACATTGTTCTATTAAGAGATGAAAAGTTAGCAGGTGAAAAGTTAACAAATTAGAAGTTAAAACATTGTTGTATAAACAAGGTTTCTGCGTTCAGACACTGTTGTATTATCTTGTTCTCGGAATTTATCTGGTTAATGTATACACAAAGTAAGCTCAATTCCTTGTCTACACAAAGTAAGCTCGGAATTTCAGCCTTCGGCGTCTTGAAATCTTTCGGTGTTTGTTAGCTTTGTGTGCTGTAATCAGCTCTAGTTCTTCATGTTTCCTCAACTTCTCCATTTGGTCTTCTCCAATCCAACTTGAGGTTTTCCTAAGTTCTTCAACAGAATCATACTTCCCTTGCAAAATGTCTTGATGCAAATTGAATAATCTATCAGCTGCCTGCTTGGAATTGCACAAAAAATATATAAGCATCTGAAAAAGAGCTGAAGTACAAATGATACAACATCTATGAAAGTAGTTTGAAGTACTAACGACGTACCTGCAGCATTGATGGATTTTTTCCCATCATGTATTTAAAGGTGATCCTCATCAACTCATGCAGCAGAAATTGCAGATGCTCAACAGTGCAGCGCTCTTTCATATCTTCCATATTATTGTAGATGCAAAGATCGCAGCGCTCTAAGAAACCCGAAAACAAAAGATGAAATATGTAAGTTAACATCAGAATTCGGAAAATCAATGCATATAATGAAAAGAAGTTTACTGCAAAACCGAAACTACCTTCTGGTTGTAGGAAAAAATCTAGGATATCTGCAGCCATTTTCTCGACTACTTCATGCTTAACTTTCCCACAGGTAAGTCTGAGATACTCTGCTATCCCGCTCCAAACGCTTATGGAGTTTGCGACTTCCACCTGAAGTTTTACCCATCGAGAGAGAATAAGAGAGATGCCTTCAGCAAGGAGGAATATGAACTCTAGCGCCAATACAATATGATCATCTCTTGAGTAAGCAGATTTCGTAAAAGCCACAGCAGCTTCCTGGTGGTCCAACTCCATATCTTCTTAACCAAAGTTTTGAGTTTGAAGAAGAAGAATCAAATTGTTTTCTATCTCCAACACAATCCCAATCACGTGTGGAAGTATTTGTGGTTTGGGTTTATATAGGCCCTTGAGATTACTTGTTCTAGTTGTTTTCTGAAAAACAACAACTTCTATATACTGCAATTTCAAGAAAACAAAACTTCTAGGATATACTGTACATGTATTTATAGTAAAATTATAAGGCAGACTGAACGACCAAAACACCCCATAGGGCCCATACCTGTTGTTGATCCGATGGTATCCTATTGGACCCTATGAATTAGAGAATGAGAGAGATGCCATCAGCAAAGAGCGATATACACTCCGGAGGCAATACGATACGATTGAGCAGCAGCTTCCATCCTCTCTTTCCTCTATCTCCGACACAATCCTCCTAATCACATGTGAAAGCATTTGAGGTTTGGGTTTACCTGTTCTGCTAGGTTTCACTTTTCCTACTGTGATTCTGAAAAACAACTTCTATGCATATACATACATGTGTTTAGCAGACAACAACCGCCATCTGTCAACGGGCTCACAATCAAATCAACACGTGTATTTAAAAATATCAGCGAAACAAGATCATCAGCTTAACTAATACAGTACTTTAATAATAATACTAATAATTAAATCTATGAGGCTCGATGGTAGGCTAGCACAACAACCTGTTCACTTAATGTAGTAGTATGTCGTTGGAGCCTAGCTTGTTAGGCTTCCAACTAGTTTCATGTAATAATTTCATAGTATATTAATAAAAATTTGTATTGTATTAATTAAATCCATGTAATTAAGTAAATGTTAAAGAATACAACTATAGTTACGGCTTGATTAAGGATACAACTATTCTTCCTCAATCAAAGTCGTAACTATAGCTTTATTCTTCAAATCTACAGCTGCCAAATTATGTCGACATTCAATTACGTATTTTTGGTATATAAAACTTGTAACATCTTCTGTAATAATAGCCTTATATGGATCTATATAATGAATGAGTATCCACCGTATCAAGTGTGGAATATTTCACCAAACTCTCTTGTTCTGTCTTGGTATCAGAGCAAAAGATCCAAAAACTCACGCTTCTCTTATTTCATCATGGATGAAACTTCAACCCTCCACCAAATTCACATCAATCATCTAATTAGTGTTAAGCTCAATGACAACGACTATCTCTTGTGGGTGACACAGTTTAAACCCCTTCTCAAAGGGTACAAGCTACAAGGTTTTGTTGATGGTACACTGGAAAAACCAGCAAAAACCATACCAAGTACTGAAGAAGGTGCACAACCAACTCCTAATCATACTTATGTAAAATATGAAGAACAAGACCAAATACTCTTAGGATGGATCATTTCCTCCTTATCTGAAGGTGTATTAGGTCGCGTTTCAGGTCTCTCAACATCACAAGAAGTATGGGAAGCTCTTCAAAAGAGATATGCACCAAAAACCAAAGCTCATCAAATGAATCTGAAAAGATAACTACACAGTCTTCGCAAAGGTAACAACTCAATGCAAGATTATTTCTCGAAAACTAAGCAACTTTTTGATGCACTTGCAGCATCTGGAAAACCTCTATCTGAAGAGGATATGCATCAATCAATTCTAGTTGGACTAGATCAGGCTTATGACTCTATTGTCACATCCTTAAGCACTGTCGACAAGATCGACATGGATACCTTTCAAGCTCATCTGCTTTCATATGATCTCCGTCTTGAACAACAGTTATCCGTTTTGCAATAACCATTAGCCAATGTTGCTGCCTCATCAAAATCCAGGCCATTTCAGAAGCAAGATCAAAGGAGATACTCAAACAACCGTCCACAAAATCAATCCAACCGTAATCCTAGAAACATGTATCAAGGTGAAGGTCAAACATGTATCAAGGTGAAGGTCCTTGTGAGATTTTCAAACGCAAGAATCATGATGTTCGGTTCTGCTAGTTTCGTAACAAAGTGGACAACAACAAACAACCAGCTGCATACTTGGCTCTACCTGGTGGTCCTGCTGACAACAACTGCGTGACTGATACGGGTGCATCACATCACCTAACTGTAAATCTCAACAATCTCAACATTCGGCATGAATATGATGGAACTGAACAAGTGCGTGTAGGAAATGGTGAGGCTCTCCATATCGAAAATATTGGTAATGCCTCTTTTACTCATAATAACAGATCTTTTCAGTTAAACAATATCCTTCATGTTCCTCAAATAAAGACCAACTTACTTTCAATCTCTAAATTCTGCAAAGATAATAACGTCTTCTTTGAATTCTACGCAACTTATTTTTTTATGAAGGAAATCCAATTGGGGATAACCCTGTTGCAAGGCAAACTTAAGAATGGGCTCTATGTCTTTGATGTTGTTCGAGAGATTCAACATATAACACCTACTGCTCTACTATCCTATACAGTTCCTCTATGGCATCAAAGATTGGGTACTGTTTTTAGAATGATTAAAAGTCTTTTCCTTCGTGTTTCAAATAAGAAGTTTTGATTATTGTCACTCTTGTCATATGAGCAAGAGTCATAAACTTCCATTTCCTACTAGTAGTACAATTATTGATGAACCATTGAGTTTACTTGTTGCTGATTTATGGGTTTCACCGCATGTTTCAAAAGATGGTTTTCGATATTATCTGCTTCTTTTAAATGTTTACTCACACTATACTTGAATTTATCCATAGTTAGAAAATCAGATGCCTTTCCCATCTTTATTCAATTCAAAAAGTTAATAGAAAATCAAACAAATCATAAGCTCATTGTCTTTCAATCAGACAATGGTGGAGAGTTTAGGAAGTTCACTGATGTCCTTAATAATTCTGGTATTATACATAGATTTTCATGCCCTCACACATGTGCACAAAATGGCATTGCTGAAAGGCGCATTAGACATATCACTGAGTCAGGATTAACTCTCTTGTTTCATGCTTCCATGCCAAAATCCTACTGGGTAGAGGATTTCTGAACTGCATGTTATCTTATTAACAGACTACCTGTATCTCAACATGAGGCCAAATCTCCACTCCAGCTCTTATACAACAAAATACCTGACTACTCTTTTCTAAAAGTCTTTGGTTGTCTTTGTTATCCATGCCTTCGCCCATATGTCTCTAATAAGCTTGAACCAAGATCACTACTGTGTGTATTCATTGGTTACAGTGGTGCGCACAAAGGATATCTATGCTTACATGTACCTACAGGAAGGTTATATATTGAAAAAGCGGGGTCTAACAACCTCACCCAATATTTCGATTAGCAATATGTATGGACAACTCCGAGTTGATTTCTAGAGACTCAACTAGACTCAATCAATAGAAAATACTCAAGGAGTTATTATCTCAATTTGATTTACTCAAGAAAATATGGTTCGCGAATATAATCAAAGAGAGATAACTTGGATGGTACCAAAGACCAATATCCAAGTCTCAATCAATTCAAATCAACAACCAATAAGGTCAGATATTCTAATTGATTGAACAACGCACAACCTGTATTATTTCAATTATATAACAAAATATAATGCAGAAAAGAAATAACACAGACACCAGAATTTTGTTAACGAGGAAACCGCAAATGTAGAAAAACCCCGGGACCTAGTCCATATTAAACATACATTGTATTAAGCCGCTACAGACACTAGCATACTCCAAATTAACTTCGGTCTGGACTGTAGATGAACCCCAATCAATCTCACACTGATCCAAGGTAAAGTTATGCTTCAACGCCTCTGATCCCAGCAGGATACTGCGCACTTGATTCCCTTAGCTGATCTCACCCACAACCAAGAGTTGTTACGACCCAAAGTCGGAGACTTTAGCAAACAAATCTGTCTCACACAGAAAAGTCTACAAGATAGATAAATCCGTCTCCCACGAATAAACCTATGAGTTTTGTTCCGTCTTTTTATAAATCAAGGTGAACAGGAACTAATCAATAAAACCAGACTTATATTCCCGAAGAACATCTCAGTTTTATCAATCACCTCACAATAGTCTTAATCGATGCAGCGAAAAAAGATATTGTGGAATCACAAACAATGAGACGAAGATGTTTGTGATTACTTTAATATCTGGCCTATTGGAGATAGAAATCTCAAGCCAATTATTAAAATTGTACTCGTACGATAGAAATAGCAAGATCAGATCACACAACTACAATAAAAGTAGTATCGGTCTGGCTTCACAATCCCAATGAAGTCTTTAAGTCGTTAACCTGGTTTTAGAAGAAGAAAATCAAAGGTTAAAGGAAAATCGACTCTAGCTTAGCAAACTAGTATCACACAGAATGTGTGGGGATTAGGTTTCCCAGTTGCTAGAGTTCTCCCTTATATAGTCTTTCAAATCAGGGTTTGCAATCAATGTTAGCTTAATAACAAAGCATTCAATATTCACCGTTAGATGAAAACCTGATTAGATACAAGCTAATATCTCTCAACCATTAGATCGAAAACTTAGCTTGCCATACACACATGTACTTGACGATTTTGGATTTGTGTAACCGTACCCAAACGTGTGTAATAGTTGGTTCAATATAAGTCAACCAAATGGTTAGCCAAATGATAACTTTCATATCAACCATATTCTTCTTCACCATAACTAGTCCAAATGACTCGAATGAACTAGTTAGAGAGTTGTTCAATTGCTATGAGATCTTATGTACTACACAAGACATAATTGAAGCAAAAACGATGTGATTCACTCGAATCGATTCATGAACTATAAAGCCACGGTTTGCAATAGCATTCCTTATATAATTTAGATAAGTTCACGAATATCATTTTTAGACATAACCACTCAAGTTCGCGGACTGGGTTCGCAGTCTCAAGTTAACCAGTTGGAGTTCATAAACTCCAGCAGAAATTCTCGGGTTCGAGAACATCCGTCAGTTCGCAGACTGAGTTCGCGGACTGAAACTGGGCTACAACTCCAGCAGAAATTCTCGGGTTCGAGAACTACGCACGTTCGGGGACTGATTTCGTGGACTGGGTTGACTGCTCAAGTTTCGGTTTTCACTTGATCAACAAAGTTCGCAAACTTCGGTTCAAGTGCTAAGGACTTATACATATATGTGTTACCACAACAATATTTATATCCCCCAGTGGTTATATTGTCTAAACTCTCATTTCAATCATTGAAACATTCTCAGAGGACGTCATATAGTTGTTATTCACAAACTAGTTTTCCTCAGAGAAATTTCCCAAGTGATTGAAACATAACATGACTTTCGTCACTAGGCAAAGATGAACTTGGCTAAAGCGAAAGCTTTACCAACACATATTTTGAAAGAGAGATATACTCAGCTCGAAATGTCACATGTGTATATTCTTAGTCTATATATTAATACGAATTTTGTCTCAAGATAGGAGATATAGTAGATAGACTTTTGAGTGATAGATAAGTTCAAGTCTCCACATACCTTTTAGTCGATGAAGATCCACTGGTTCCTTGAGGATCCTTCGTCTTGTATGATGATTTCCATGGAGTTCTTGAGCTCAACTATACTTTCTATCCTAGTCCGAGACTTTCGCTATAGTAGACTAGAAATCAAGACTTTATAGTTTTGATCACTAACATTGACAAACATGCTTGAGATAGCAACGCATGCGAGTACGACCGAGCAATACTTTAACATATATTTCTTGAAACGTCAAGTTCATAGAAACAAGCTTCCCATTTGCTTCCATGCAACAGTTATGTACCACTAAATCCATTTCCAAGTCATCCATATCCACACAAATATTTTCATCATCCACCTTTTCTAATCCATCAAATGAGAACATTGTTTCTCAACCACCCTCTCCTCTTCTACATACTCCACCAATGTCACCTATTATGGATAATTTGCAGTCACCATCTATGTCTCCCAACATGGATAATTTGAAGTCAACAATTAATACAACATCACCAGGATCTACAGCAGCAACCACTTCTGCAGAAGTAACTACTTCAGCAGCAACACTACCATCTATGTCACAGCCAGCTTCACTGGCTCCATCAGCACTACCTCCACCACATCATATGATCACTAGGGCTAGCGATGGTATCAAGAAACCAATCAATAAGCTTTGTCTTACAACAACCAAATATCCACTTGCAGAGACAACACTCACCACTCCATCGTCTTATATAGAAGCATCAAAAAATACAATATGGATACCTCCTATGGATGATGATATTAATGCATACATTCGTAATGGTACTTGGATCTATGTACCACATGAAACATGGATGAATTTAATTGGCTCGAAATGGGTTTTCAAAGTTAAATAGAAGGCAGATGGTACAATTGACAGACCAAAAGCTCGACTAGTGGATAAAGGATACAATCAAAGAGAAGGTTTTGATTATGACGAAACCTTCAGTCCTGTGATTAAACCAAGTACTATCAGACTTTTCTTGTTAAATGCAGTGGCAAACAGTTGGCCTTTGCGGCAATTAGATGTTCAGAATGCTTTATTGCATGGTGTTCTGACAGAAGATGTTTATATAAAACATCCAGTTGGTTATATTCATCCTGACTATCCAACTCATGTTTGCAAGTTGAACAAGTCAATATACGATCTGAAGCAAGCTCCACGCACTTGGTTTTCATGGCTTAGCACGTATCTAGTTGAGATGGGATTTAAAGGGTCCATTGCAGACAATTCACTCTTTATTAAGAAGAATTCAGATGTAGTAACTTATGTGTTAATCTATGTTGATGACATTATCATCACAGGTTCGAATTCTTCTCTTATTATAAATCTAATAGCTGCTCTGAGTTATGCCTTTGCCATTAAAGATTTAGGTGACCTCAGCTACTTCTTGGGCATATAAGTTATTAAGCAAAAAGAATCAGTTTTATTGAGCCAACAAAAATACATCACTGATCTGCTTAAACATACAAAGATGGATGCTGAAAAACCAGTTGCTACTCCCTTGGCCGTGAACACTAAAATCAGTAGAATGGGTACACAAAAATTTGAGGATCCAACTCTCTATCGAAGTGTCTGTGGAGCATTGAAGTATCTACATCTCACTCGTCTGGATATTGATGTCATAGTGAACAAATTGTTCCAATTCATGCAAGACCCTTACATCGATCATTGGGATCTAATCAAATGAATACTCATGTATCTCAAGCACACAGTTCAACATGGTTTGGTTTTGTGAAAATCGTCAGATATCAGTCTTCATGCCTACTCTGACTCTGATTGGGCTGGGAGTCTCGATGATCGCAGATCCACTAGTGGATATTGTATCTACTTTGGAAATATTCTTGTATCTTGGAGTGCAAGGAAACATAAAATTATTTCCAAGTCCAGTACTGAAGCAGAATATAGAGGCATATCCATAGCAACTTCTGAACTAATATGGCTTCAATCATTGTTAAAAGAACTTGGTGTTGAAGTAAGAGCTCTGTCGATCTGGTGTGACAATTTGGGGGCAACATATCTCACAGCCAATCCAGTTTTTCATGCTTGTATGAAGCACATAGAAATTGATTATCACTTTGTGCATGAAAGAGTAGAAAACAAGCAACTTCTGGTACAGTTCATCTCCACAAAAGATCAAATAGCTAACATCTTCACTAAGGGTTTGTCAGTACCAAGGTTTCTTTATCTCAGGAACAAGTTAAACATTCAACAAATCATGTTCAACTTGAGGGAGGATGTTAAGGATACAACTATTCTTCCTCAATGAAAGTCGTAACTATAGCTGTATTCTTCAAATCTACAACTTATGTCGACATTGTAATTTCTATCAATTACGTATTTTTGGTATATAAAACTTGTAATATCTTCTATAATAATAGCCGTATATGGATCTATATAATGAATGAGTGTATCCACCGTATCAAGTGTGGAACATTTCACCAAACTCTCTTGTTATGTCTGTAAAATACTTAAATCTATGTCTCACTCTCTCCCAATTTGTCCATAAAAAATCTTATTTAAAAAGTTTTCTGAAATTAAAATACTATAAAATAGTGCATCAGTCCTTGGTTTCCTTTGACCGGTCCATAACGTTTCCCAGTTACTAGAATCAGCTTCACTTTTGCACGGGCTTGGTGTTTTTGACTATGTAGAGTCTGTACTTCACAACTTTCTCTCTGCAGTAAAAAAGAGAAATTGTTTAATTTGTTTTGGATTACAAGTTGATGATATTTTCAAAAAATAAATAAATAAAAATAGGCTTACAAAAATAATAAATAATGAAACAGAGAGTTTCAGTAAAAAGTATTTATTCCTTACGCTTCGAGCAGAATGTGCTCCTCTTTGACCCCATTGTCAAACCCTTACACTTGATTACTCTTAGTCTGAAAATGTATATATAGACCAGATAAGCAATTAATGAATACAATGATTCAACTTAATTAAATAGATGCAATCTAGTACTTACACATGTCCATCCAACAATTTCACTGCATTTGTTGCAGCTAAGTGATTTCCCATCATGGCTTGTAGTAACAAAATGAGTTTTGCCATGTCCCATTGACCACTCAGTACTTCTACAGTCTTAACCGAACCAACAATTGTGTTATACGAGTCAGTGAACTGGTAATACTGTGTTCCACCAGCAGTGGCGGAACTGGAAAATAAAGCTAAGGGTGGCTTGAAAATCAATTGGATTTGTGGGGTGGCTTAAGCCTATGTTTTAGGCATGATTTTGTTTTTCCAAACTTAAAACCACGGTGAAAAAACAAGTTTTTCTGGCACAAGGTAGTTCTGCCACTGTCCACCAGTCGAATCAATATGCTGACAAGTAAACACCACAAAAACAAAAAGATATTCAAAATATTAAACAATTAAAATATACTAATTACAAGAACTATATTTTAACCTATCACAACACAAGTTAATACCTGTTGAAAATCTTCCCCTTTTGCTAGAGGGTGCTTGTCTTGGTAGGGTTTAGATATCAAGCAGTTCCCACAATCAAAATAATGAATGATATCCCATTCACAAGAAACTTCACTTTCAGTAGATTCGTTACTTGAAGAGCTTGAGTTCCTATTAGGATAATCCTTACTACTCTCATCTGATGATGTATCCATGTAAGAATCGGTGGATGGTTTGGAGTAGTATGCCATTGTTATCTTCCAGAAAAACTAGTTATTCTCAATCCTAGAAGTGGTTTGATCTCTCAATAATAGCTAGCTAGCTATGCTCACCAACAGAATTACTTGAGACTATATATGCATAATGTTAACTCTGCAATCATGCATAAATTGTTTGAGTAAAACTTAAATAACACTCATTATGGATATATACTTAGCAATTTCGAAAATATTTTCCTAATTTCTTTCGCTATTATTGATAAGTTGTACTATTAGTCTCAAGTTATTTTGGGCTATGCTTCGGAAGAAAGCAAACAACTTCGGAAGAAATCCTATCCTGGGCACAAAAATTATAACATGAATACAGCGGGGTTCAACACTTCTGACCACCAATCATTCCAGGAGATACACAGATATTTAACCACCAAATAGGAGATAAAAGGATATCAACAATATTGGTAGGATGGTCCATTCCGAACATCAACTGGATCAATATTAACACATATGGAGCAGCCAGACGTCATCTAGGATTAACGGCGAAGGGTTTATCTGCAGAGATTTAGACGCACGAACTTTATTGGCTCTAGCTCAACCACTAGGAATTACTACTGCATTAACTGGGGAAACTTAGGCTGTACTTTTGGCTTCAAGAACAGCAACAAAAATACAATGGCCAAGAGTTCTCTTTGAAACCGACTCAGAAAATCTACCGCGCTTCATCACTTCCTCTACCCCTACACCTTGGCACATAGCATGAATGATTGAGGAAATAAAAATTAGATTTCAACAGATCCCGCGGGATGCTATTCAACACAACTACAGAGAAGAAAATCAAACATCCTACGAGTTGGCCAATCATGCAGCGGATGGAAGTCAAACATGAAGTTCATCAACCAAAATATAGGATCAGGCAATCCCATCTTTTATTAGTCAAATTTTATTTCATGATTTTGTGGGTACCACATACCCATGACAAATTGTAAGCTAATTTATTTTTAATAAATTGCATGCTTCAAAAAAAAAAGTATCAAATTATTTTTGTTTTTAAGAAAAAATATTGGATACAAAAAGTAAAGGTAATTACATCCATCACTTGATCACAACCGCTTAGAAACTACAACTACCAAATTACATAGGCGCTAGATACATGAATTAAAATGAAAAGTATCCTCATTCGAGGACCACAATGTAATAGAAGCTTTTACATCCAATATTGCATTGTCTACAGGCTTGAGTTTGCCTCCAAATGATATGGCATTTCACTCCTTCCATAGTTATCAAACTACCGTAAAAGGGATCAAATTCCAAATATTCTTGTTCATTTCTTGCATCGGCCAATTTTTCCAAGCGTCCACATTATCTAATAAGTTATTTTGAAAGCACCATGAAATTTTGAAGGATTGTATAAAATAAAACCACATCTTCTTAGCATACTCACATTAGAATAAGAGGCGTGCCGCATCTTCATCTTCTTTATACCAGAGCTTGCATATAGTGCTGGAGAGTTAAATCCTAGCTTCTATGTTAGAGGTTCATAAGTGTAGGTAGAAATTATGGAGGATAAACCAAAAGAAAACAGAAACCTTGGGTGGAATGTCCTTCTTACATAGTTGCTTAGAAAATGATAGTTTTGCATTTGGTCCTTGACTAATGTTGTTCTAGGCTTCATAGCAAGTTTTATTTGTGTAATATCCCGATATGCGGTAGTGGTTGGCCGAATGGAATATAATATAAGTAATGGTTTGTCCTTTCCTAACCCCCAAGGCCTGATGGGTACACTTGACTGGGTTGTGGAAAATAATTCTCAGCTAAGCGTGCTCGGTCGGGAGTAATCGCAGGATGGGTGATATCTCGGGAAGTTGCGGCTGGATAGCCGCAGTGCTGTTAGAAATCCCACACCGCTGGATAACCTTAGTGGGGTAAGTGGAAACAATATCGGTGTTTGTTGGGATACAACTAGGAGTATGCTAGGCCGTTGAGTTAGATACTGGTCACACAAGAGACAAGGAATGTCTACATTATATCGAGGCCTTTTCAGCACAATTGGCTCCAAAGCTGGCAGAAAACTTTGCAGTTAAGCATGTTCGAGCGGGAGTAATCCAGGGATGGCGACCTCCCGGGAAATTATTGCCGGATTACCGTAGCGATGCCCGCTGAAAACCCCACACTGTCGGATAACCGTAGTGACTAAATGGGGAAAATATCAGTGGAGGGATGAGTCATTACAATTTGGAAATTTGAACTCAGTGCCACCAAACTAAGAAACTGAGTCTTTCTCATTTCCTAGGTTAGGAGAAGTACATACTACCTTTGTCTTTGTCGGTGAGAAAGATATGTATGGATTCCTAATTCTCAATTCCAATTATCATCAATACAATCTGCAATTGACTTCCATTTAGAGTTAACTTTTTTTGTATATCGCAGGATGCAGATATTTTAGTATGCCATTAGACAACCATTTGTCTTGCCAGTAGATAATTCCTTTTCTGTTACCAATCTTGATGTCAAAATTATCTAATATGTATGAACTTCTTCGTCTTGAGAAGAGACCCCTACCTGCTATGTTCAAGGCCATATGGATAAAATCTTTATCATTGCAAAATGTTCTTTCTGCACTATCTTCCTCCAGATGGTCTTGTTTCCATGTGCATATTTCCACACCCATTTAGAGTGAAAAATATTGTTTGCACTTTTTAGGTTTCTAATACCAAGCCTCCTGCCTTTTTTGACTTTCAAATCTTTACCCTAGATATCCAACACATTTTCAACTAATTATCTTTTGTACCATAAAAGAGCCTTCTCATTATATTGGTCATCTTCTTCCCAACCTGAGCTTGAAGTGTTAATAAAGACAATCGGTAGATAGGCGAGTGTACTTTTTATAAGTGTTATTCTGCCAGCTTAGTTAGTTGATAAGTATCAATTGATATCATTATTTGATAAGGAAAACAACTAGTGTGAAAATAGGTTAACATTACATTTTGAGTATGGATTCCTTTTTATATCTCATTTTGTACAATTGGCAACTTGATACTTCGTCATTATTTGGCTAAGTCCTATGGTCTAGATTGGATTGCTAGATTGGCCAAAACATGTTGCAAATCATGAAAAAAGTGTGGGAAAAAAGTTAACACTCAATCTGGCTACTTCTTTCTCCTAACATTTGCTCACAGTCGCACTATCGGCGAGATTCAAACGCTGAATGATGCGACGCTCAAAAAGTGGTGTAAATGACGAACCATTCGTCATTAGATAAATGTTTTTGTTAAAAAGAGAAAGTGGGACGTGTGAGAGAGAGAGGGAAAGAGAGAGAGAGAGGGAGAGAGAGAATGTGATGGACGTGTGAGAGAGGGAGAGAGAGAGAGGGGGGGAGAGAGGAGTAATGCTACGTTTACAACGAAAACAACCGTGAAAAAAACCGTGAGGGGATCGGACGCATGAAAGCAATGCTCTCTAGCATCGAGATCATCAATGGGAATAAGTGGGTCCCGCCATTTGTGAGACACGGTGAAAGCTGCGGGATTCTCCCACGGTTTATAAAGCATTGTCGGGGAGAGAGGGGGCGTGTGTGAGAGAGAGAGGGGATGTGTGAATGTGACGGAGAGAGAGAGGTTGTTTTAACGCTGAATGGTTAGACGTTTAACGCCAAATGGTTATGCATTTCGCTGCTAGATTGGTCATCCCATAGGGGTTAGAAGGTTGCCCTATCTGACGTGGATGGCCAATCTAGCAACTAGATATCTAGCCCATAGGACTAAGCCTTAAATGATCCAACCATGAAAAAAATGTTAAACAATAATTAGTTTTTTCGTTCTATTCAGCTATGATCAATCACTTGACATATCAATATCATTTATTTAAGTGTCAATACTGGATGTGGGGAATTACAATTGTGGCAATAAACATCATATTTTGAGTATAAATTACTTTCTAGATTCCCTTTTTATACAACAAACACCCTGAGATTTTTTTTTTTTTTTTTTTTTTGCTCAATCACATTTTTTGTTTAATTGAATAGCTAAAAGAGTACAATAGGTGTTGCAAAATTGAAAACAGCTAAAGCAAAACTCTCAAAGCTAAATAAGAAGCCAAAACAATTTATGGCTTATTATTCACTAATCTAGAATTTAGATTGAAAAACTTAATTATTTGAGAATCATAGTGATGAGCCCATCTTTTACCTTTCATTCTAACACCTCCTTCATGAACCACTTGAATAATCCTGTTTTTGAAGCTATGAATATTGACCTTACCATCTTCAAATAAAATGGAATTCTTGAGAAACCATAACTCCTTCATTGTTGCACAAGCTGCTGTAAACTATACCACTTTTATCAATGGACTTTGTTGATCTGCTACTTGACAAATATCCATGAAGGATGATGGTTTATGAAATGCAAAAACTGAACATAGCCAATTCCAAATTTTAACACTGAATTCACATTTCCACAGAGTATGCTCCATGTTATCTTGCTCTGTTATACACACACAACATCTAGAAGGCATTTCATACCCTTCATTTCTCATTGTTTCATCATCCACATATACACCTTGTTGAAGTTTCCAAATATTACAAGAAATAGAAGGATGAAAAAATGATTTCCATATGAAAGAAGGCCATACCAGTTTCTGTTGCTTGAATCTTATTTTATCCACTGCTAATGTTGTAGTAAAAGCACTATTTTTGCTTCCAGTCCATTTTATAGTGCTAACTCCACCATTCATGATAGTTATAATATCATCCTTTAGAACTGACCAAGCCCATTTCAGGCCTGAGTAAACTGATGAAGGCTTCCAGTTTCCAAACCACTGACCATGTTTATCTTTAAATTTTGCAGTAAAGAAAAGAGCCCATTCATCTTGAGAGTTTATCATTTTCCACATTATCTTCATAAGAAATGCCTTGTTGATGATTTCCAGTCTTCCAACACCAAGTCCACCTTCATCATATGGAGTACAGACTTTTTTCCAAGATAATGTTTTATATTTTCTAACTTCTCTGTTGCCAGACCATAGGAAATTCCTGATAAGCTTTTCACAAATTTTACTGATTGAAGCAGGCCATTTATAAACAGTCATATTATACAATGGAATAATGCACAAGACTGATTTGACCAAAACTAGTCTTTCTGCAAAAGATAAGATTCTACCTTTCCATTTAGCTAATCTGTGCTGAATCATCTCCACAACAGGCCATACCATTGCTGAAGTTACTCTGGCTAAAATCACTCCTAAATATTTATCAGGGAACTTAGATAACTCCATATTAACCAACTCACATATCTGAAGCTTCCTAGTTGAAGAAACACCACCAATGAAGCACTTAATTTTATCTTTGTTGATTAATTGACCTGAGATGGCTTGGTATTCATCAAGTAATGTAAATAAACTATTTAGAGATTTCTTAGCACCATTGCAAAAGATAAAAACATCATCTGCAAAAAAGAGATGGGTTGGATGAATACCATTCTTGATCACCATTGGAAGTATTTTACCTTGAGCCACTAATTGAGAAATGTTCCTACTCAGAACATCTTCCAATAGAACAAAGAGAAGAGGTGATAATGGATCACCTTGTTTTAATCCTCTGCTCATTGAAAAGAAGCCACACGGCCCACCATTAACCATGACTGATACCTTTGTAGATTCAAATAATGTGAGAAGCCAATCACACCATGAAGAAGAGAAACCATATTTTTGTAAGACTTGAAAAAGAAATTTCCAACTTACTGAATCATAGGCTTGAGAAATATCAAGCTTGAAAGCTACATTACCTCCTCTTTTTTTTTCATTTCATTTACCATCTCTGAGGCAAGCAAAATTTGATCTTGAATGCTTCTACCTTTGATGTAAGCAGCTTGTTGAGGTGATATCAATTTCTCCATAATTTTGTTCATCCTCACAGTAATGATTTTGGTGAAGATTTTAAATAAAAAATTGCTTAAACCAATTGGTCTAAACTGGCTTGCTTTTTTTGCTCCTTGCCATTTTGGAAGAAGGACAAGGAAATTTGAATTAAGACCTCTAGGAATGAATCTCCTTCTCCAACAAAATTGAATTACTGCTACCAAATCAGTACTTATAATTGCCCAACAAGTTCTATAGAAGATTCCTGAAAAACTATCAAGACCTGGAGAGCTTTCTGGATCCATCTGAAAAATAGTATTCTTTATTTCTTCATGACTTGGCAATGCATCCAAAATTTCTTGATCTGAATTGCTTATTAGTGTAGGAATTACATCTAATAGTTTATCTGATATATTAACCTCCTGTAACTCAAACTTCTGTGTGAAGCGATGAACTAGTGTATCAACTATAAGAGATGTATCTGAAATGATATATTAACACCCTGAGACCTCATTATTGTAAACAATAATTCTACATGTCGGATTGAAATTCGAGTTTTAAGGAGCTCAATAGTGCCGGCCCTGAAGTAAATTATGCCCGAAGCAATCTTCAAAAATATTGCCCCATCAAACGGTGGATATTAAACCATTTGACCAAGTCAATGTACGTTGACTATTGGTGTAAAATTATTAAGTAACCATTCTTCTGGTTGATTAACAAAATATACGAGAATAGTTTAGTAAAAAAAATTGTGGTAGCTTATTTTTTTATTATTTATGTGCAGGATTTACCATTATAGTCATACTATATTTTAAGCAACTTTTAGTTTGAGATGGATGTAATTATCATAGATGGGGGCAGTGAATGAGTCTTTCCATGGGATCATTAAATTTCGTTTGACTCTTATTCATTCAAGATCCTATGTGCTTTCTCTTTCTTTACTATAATAATTAAACTACTAAAAACCAAGTTATTATGGATTTGATGCCCCTCTTCACTTGATGCCCAAAGCACTGCTTCGGGTGTTTTGGCTCAACGCCGGCCCTGGAGCTCAACCTAGGTGATGTGTACAATGACAAGAATTTCTACGTTTTTTTCATATAAAATTTATTTTTCTATTCATTCTCCGAACTAAAGATTAAATATACTATAATTAAGATTTTGTTTTCACAAAACTCGTGATTTTTCACTTTTCCATAATATAATATATTTTTTAATGTTCAAGGCGTTTATTTTTTAATGTTCACTACTTCCGGCATGATTTTGGCTTAAATTTCTATGCCGGAACATGAAGAAAAGTATCCAGAAGATTGATTTTTCTCTTCACTTGACTACCGGCATGGATAGTCTAATTTTCGAGCATGCCGGAACTCAGTACCGGCGTGGTATTCATCCTAAATAACCATGCCGGAACTCAGTACCGGCGTGGTCTTCATCCTAAATAACCATGCCGATACTAAGGAATCAAGTATCGGCATGGTCTTCATCATAAATAACCATGCCGAAACTCAGTACCGGCATGGTTTACATCACTTCCGGCGCGGTCTTCATCCCTACCGAATGTAAAAAAAAAAAAAAAATCAAAGTTAGAAATGGGGATATATGTTTTGGTTGAAGAACGATGAAGAAAAAAAAATCAGAGAAGGAACAGTTGAAGAAAAAAAAAATCGAAAACCTAAACCGAAAGGATTGCCGGAACTAATGTTAGAAATGGGGATATATGTTTTGGTTTTTGATTTTAATGTTTTAGGGGAAAGGGTATAACAATATTTTCATAAAAAAAAATTATTAACTAAAAAATATTTTAATAATTTCATATCAATTGGTCACCCCTTAGCTGAAATCATGGGGTGGAGAAAGTAATCAATATCCCCCGATTAATAAATGTATCCTCCGCGTTAATTATATATGATCTCACATTTGGAAATACCCCATAAACTGGGAAACGCTTTACAATCGTAATTGGTACTGTAAAGCCTCAATTAGTGATGTAGTGTATAAACTCAAGGGAGAAACCCTCAATTAGTGGGAAACCGCCGCTTTAAATAGCTGCCCTAAAAAAATCACTCCAATAGAAATCGTTGACTTTCAGAATGAAAAATAGGAAAAGAACAAAAACACTAATGAAACGTGGCTAAATAAGCTCGGCAGTATACGGTATCCGTACCATATACGTCATTCAGGCTCATGCGTACGTGTCACACTCCGTACTATCCCTATTCTCCTCCTCTCCATATAATAGGCTCTTCATATCTCTTCCTCGTTCACGAATCACTCACTCACCATTTCTCTCTGAAACTCTCTGTCTCTTTTATCTTGTTTGATTGGAGTTAGCGCATGTGATATATTTTGATCAGGAAAGATGATGTATGAACAGCAGCAACCATCAGAACAAATGATGAAGATGAAGATGGATGTGAATACTAATAACATGATTAAGAAGAAAGAAAAAAGAAAAGTATCATCATCCTCAAAATCAAATAATATTGAAGGAGATGGTGGTGGTGTCGTAGAAGTAGTAGAAGAAAGGCTCGAAGATGTTAATTTAAGTGGGATGAATTTGGATACTCTTCCTAGCCCATCTCTTAATTTGGCTATGATCTTTAAGTTAGATCTATCTAACAATAACATCGAGGTATATTGCTTAGTTCTCTGTTGGATTTTCTTCCATTTGTTTTAGATGAATTTTTTCATGTTTTTTTATACAAAATATATACTTTATGATTGTGTGGTAGATGCATGCCTTGCATAGTGAAACATAGAGATTATCTAAATTAATTTTGCAGACGATTAGCGAGTTTTGGTCTTTGTTAAGATGAAATAAAGGTTAAACTGTTACCTATGATTTTAATCAAAATTTTGGAAATGAATTTTTTGAAGTCATTAATCTTCAGAAATTCATCTATGTCAAGAGTGTTCTTTTTCTCCGTTTGTTTGTGAGTTTTTTTTTTGTTTTTTTTTTTTTCGAAGCATGACTTTTTTTTGTTAATCATGGGCTTATCTATTATGTTTGCCACGTGCTAATATGAGGATTTTTTTAACAATCAACCTGATCAAAATTGTCCTTCATTTCTTTTTCATTGAAATATATGGCATATGAATACGACTTTTTTTCGAATTCTAGGAATTCAATTATGAGGTAATCTAATTCTTGGAATTGGATTCCAATCCAAAAAAATTATGTTCGGTTGAGATAATTCAATTATCTTTGTTTTTACCCACCGGAATCCAATTTCATTGCACCATTAGACCAATGCAATGAAAATCTATCATTTTGGAGAGACTTGGATTCCTAAGAATTAAAATTCTCAATTACATAGAGTTCATTTGGCCCGTTCAGTTCAATGAAATGATTCCAAGCTGTAAGTATATTCCAACTTTATGCATCTCCTTAATCTTTGGAAAGTTTTGAATGTTTTCAGGTTATTCCAGAATCTCTAACAGCAAGATTGCTAAACTTGGTAATATTAGATATCCACTCAAATCAGCTTAAATCTCTACCAAATTCTATGGGATGTCTATCAAAACTCAAGACCTTGAATATATCTGGAAACATGATTGAATCCCTTCCTAAATCTATCGAAAATTGCAGGTATATTGTCTCTCTTTTTTAGAAAAACTTTTTATTAACTTACCACTTGTTATTCGTTTAAAATGAGTGAGATTCTAACTCATATGGAATCATTCTAATTCGTATAGAATATCCTTTTGTGCCTTGGTTGCAGATCTTTAGAGGATATCAATGCAAACTTCAACAAGTTAACAAAGTTACAAGACACCATCGGATTTGAACTGGTGAACTTAAAGAAACTCTCGGTTAACTCGAACAAAATAGCTCTGCTGCCATACTCCCTGTCTAGCATGACCACCCTACGCATTTTAGATGCGCGTCTTAATTGTCTACGATCACTTCCGGAAGGTCTCGAAAATCTTATCAGCCTGGAGATTCTCAACGTGAGCCAAAATTTTCAGTACCTCCAGACACTCCCGTACTCAATTGGTTTACTCATTTCTCTTACAGAATTAGACGTAAGTTATAACAAGATTACGACTTTACCTGATTCCATAGGATGTTTGAAAAGGCTTCAAAAACTAAGTGTGGAAGGAAACCCATTGGTGTACCCTAGAGTTGAAATCATGGAACAAAAGTTAGACACCATTAAAGAATACTTGTATGAGAGAATGAATAGAAGTCCAAAGACACCGACAAAAAATAAATTATGGCTGACTAAATTTACTAAATGGGCCTCCTTTAATGGACGAGGTAATTCTAGCAATGTGCCTAGAGATGAGATGAGAGAAAGTTTCATAATGGCGCCGGAATACCGATCAACCGATGGTTTTTCTACTCCGAAGAATACGAGTACCGGAATGTTTTCTCCCCGACGTATATTTTCACCTCGTCACTACTTTTCAAAGTGATTTTTGCGCATAGATATATTTTTTTGGGTTTCGATAATGGGCTTTGGTGTGGTCTTTATGTAGAACAATGGAAATGTAGTTTTATGACAGTTCGATGACCATGATGGATTTCTGCGACGGTATCTCTGGTCACTTGATCGATGTGCTCTGGGTGTTCAGCCACTACGAGATCGCAGCGTGTTCATCTTTGGTCAATAAGTAACTGTCTGATGGTTTTGGTTTTGGTTTTGCTTTTGTGCGAGTTTGTTGTCATTGAAATTTAGCGTACTTGCTGTTTTAAACATGTGAAGTTTTGTATGTGTGTCCGGTTGGGAAGGGATAATTTTTGTACTCTCGAATATTTGTTGTAAAATGCTTGGATACACTGCATAGTCTGCATTAAACACCACCTGCATCCATAACTTGAGCAGCCATCGTTTCCAGGAAGCATCATGGATCACAATTCACGTGACATCGGGCCACCTAGATTAAAGAAACGAAATAAATTTTGTGGTTTGAAACATTGCACAATCTTTAAGAAATTTACAGATACAAAATTCGCTTTACACACAAAAAGTTTGAGAAAATCTAATATGTACATCAACCGTGCAAACATCACTTTTGCATATTCAACTGAACATCTTACAAACTGACTTGAAAAAACAAATTTTGTACATTCCGGTAGACTCAACAGATGACAACTCTTTTTTGGTTTTGTGAAAGATAATGCTTGATCAAGATGTAGACTTCGGGGAATCTTTCCGTGTTGAAAAAATCCTACGAGGCGAAAGCATCGAAAGGTAACTAGATGAATCGTGACCATTAGTGCCCGAGGGTGAGAAAAGGCGACGAGGCGAAAGCATGGAAAGATAACTCGGGGAATCGAGACTTCTGCGATATTCAGGCATGCTATACGAATCATCATCAGGATCATTCATTGAAATAGTATGACCATTGAATGTACCACATTTGACGACTTTCCCTAACCATGAATTCTTCTTTGATTGATTCTTGAAAGACCCGGTCATTCTCTCGCTTAAATATACCTTAACACTAGTCAATCCTTTCTCTACAACGTCCCTGGGAGGACAAACGAGAGGGTTCCCTTCAACACTTAGTTTTTTCAGGTGTTTTAAGCATCCAAGGGAGTTGGGCAACTTTGTGATTCTGTTATAACTTACATCCAACTCTTTTAGTGAAAGTAGAAGGCCAACTGAATATGGTATGACTTCAAGGTACTGGAAGTTCTGACTGACATTGAGTATCTCAAGGTTGATTAAGTTTTCTAAATCTTCTGGAAGTGCGACTAGACAGTTCAGACGTGCGTCCAGAACTTTCAGATTTGTCAGATGAGAAGTTGAATAGGGGAGATAACGAAGTTTGTTTGAGTTGACTGAGAGTTTTTTAAGGTTGACTAATTCGAATCCAATGGTGTCTGGCAACTTGGCCAGTCTATTGAAATTGGCATTTAGTTCTTCAAGTGATCTGCATTAACACACAATTTCAAACGTTATTAATTACCAGTCTCAATCTGTAAGCACTACATTGAAAGCCATTTCTCCGAAAGGATAAGAATTAAGAAAGCATATTCTTTGGATGGCTTTTGAAACAATCTGTTAGGACGTATAAGTCAAGCTCCTAGCCAGCTACAGAGCCTAGCTGGGCGAAATCTATAGTTTTCGTATAACTCCACTAAGATAGGCATCCAAACAGGCTATAGAGATAGTATTCAGGGGTAACATGTGAGAAAGGTAGTTGCACAAGGGAAATAAATAATGAAAATTAAATTGATTAGAATAATCAAGAATTAGCACTGACCTGCAATTTTCAATAGTTCCAGGGAGGTATTCGATGGAGTTACCAGAGATGTTCAGAACTTTGAGTTTTGATAAACATCCAATGGAGTTCGGTAGTGTTTTTAGCTGATTTGAATGAACATCCAAATTCACCAAGTTTAGCAATCTAGCCGTTAGAGACTCCGGAATTATCTGTTCAAAGATTCACAATAATCAGTTAAAATTCAACATTCCAACAATTCAGATAAAACTAGAAGAATGGTTTCATGATTGTTGTACATTCATATGATGCACGGCGCGAATCGTGTTAGACACATTTTAAGATCTGATCTCACGAATGTTTTCTGATCATAAATACTAACTCTAAATGTCTAGTCCAAGCATCACATCTTGAAAGATTTTCTTTTATAAACAGATGTACAAATGAGTCTGAACGTAAATGAAAGATGTAAGAATAAAAACATACCTGAATGTTGTTATTGGATAGATCTAGTGTACAAATCAGAGCTAGATTAAGCTCGTGAGTTGCTGGAAAACTCTCCAAACACAACCCACTAAGATTAACCTCCTCCAATTTATTATTCTGATCTTGATCTTGATTCTCCACCATCGATTTAAACGTCGACGACGATCTCTTCCTTCGCTCCTTTTTCTTGTTTAGCATTTGGCTTTTGTTCAACATTCCGTTGTTTCCTTGATCATACTTCATTTGGTTATTGATTCTTTTCGACAAAATAATTTCAAGAACAGACAAAATGAAAGTTATAACTAAAAATCTATCTCGAGGAGGTGCTGAAATAGTAGTGTATCTAGTAACAGCTATATATTGAGAACAATGAGATGGGGAACACAAAGGAAAACTGTACGAAGGTACCTTGGTCAGATGCACAAGTAATAAACTATATAGGACAGTGAAAACGATGGATGGATTAGACGACTTTGTAATGGAAATCGTACAGACCGTAACCAAGATTTGGATGGGCACGTCTACCTATGTGTAATGTGTATATGTATCTCTAGTAAACCCGAATCATGTTCATTGATAAGAATCTGCAAATTGTCTCTTTTGTGTCTAATATAGAAAACTAAAAGTAAACGCTTAGTGTCGGGCAGCTAATCAAACGTTGTAGGTGCTCCCGTGATTTACGGGTAAGTTTTTTGTGTTAATTAGTTTAAAAATTACTAATTTTAATTAAGAATGGGGTTGCACGGTTGTACTGTACCGACTAAAATCCAGGGAATAATTAGCTAAGAAGTGTTTAGTGGTTTTGTATTTGAATCAAGGGTGTAAGTTGTTGTATTTATTGTCGGCTAATTTTTTTTTATACACGAAGGCAGTGTATCTCTTTCGTCAACGGCGATAGGATTTTTCTGTTCCTTGCGGCACATGCTTTCTCTAGCAAGTAAGAATGCTGCTACTAACGTTGTATGTCAACATTTACCGACTAGAATTCACAACTTATTATACAACTAGACTTGTGCCCGCGCTATACACCGGGAATATTTATTTTTAGATTGGTGTGCGCGGGGCTTCGTCCCGGCCGTGGCGATGTATTTTTGATTTGGTATGCATGGGGCATCGTCCTGTCCCGTGGCGATGTATGATTTGGTGTGCGCTGGGTTTCACTCACCTCGTAGTGATGCATTTTTGTATTGGTGTGCCCCGTGAAGATGTATTTTTGATTTGGTGTGCCTGGACAAATACAATAAATATGTGGAGGATATGTGGAAATTTCATTTATTTTTTCTTTTTATATCTGGTGTGTAAGAGCAACCGTAGTGGGCGACTAAACCCAAATATTTGGGTTGAGAACGAGACGCAATGGGACGTACTATCGATCAAATCCCAGACTAAACCCAAATCCCAGAATATATTTGGTCTGAGACTAAGACTAAAACCAAATTTAGTCGAGCGTTGGTATAGTGTTCGCCCCACACCAGGTGGTTATATAGTCTACGCCCCACACCATGCGAACGTAAAGTCTATGCCCCACGCTAGCCGTGCTTTATACCTACGCCCCAAATTCTTTTTTTCTTTTCTTCTCTGATGTGGGGCGTGGTTTATACCTTCGCCCCACTCATTTTTTTTAGAAGTTTATATGGGGCGTGGATTATACCAACGCCCCATTTTTTTTATTTTTTTTTACATTTTCGGAACTAGGCGAACGTATACTTCACGCCCCACACCAGGCGTTGGTATAGTTTACGCTCCACCAAAATTTAGTCTTCCACCCGTAGCGTCACACACGAGACTAAACCCAAATTTTGGTCTTTTTTTCCCTCTTTGGTCTTTGGTTTTACTCGCACCACTGCAGTTGCTCTAAGTTATGTTTTCCTTTTAGCTTTGTAATTTTTAAACCAATCATACGGTTGCCAAGTGTCCTCACCTAAATATTGTCACTTCATGAATTCCAAATTTAATTTGGTTTCCTTTTTTTTTTAATCTTTTTCCTATTCTTTTTAAACCAATTATACGTTGCCAAGTGTCCTCACCAAAATGCTCGTTTCACAAAACTCAGAAAAGGCGTGTTTCGGCCAATAGGAAGCGAGGGTCTCCTCACCGTTCAACGTGGGAGATTTATTTGTCTAGGCCTTTAAGTTTTTAGATGTAATACTCCGATATTCGGCAATGGTTTGTCATTTCCTAATACCGAGACCTTTTCAGTACAATTGACTCTAGAGTTGGCAAAAAACTCTGCAGTTAAGCGTGCTCGGGCGAGAGTAATCCAGGAATGGGTGACCATCCGGGAAGTTGTTGTTGGAGTACAGCAGCAATGCCCGTTGAAAACCCCACACAGCCGGATAACCGCAGTCAATATCGGTGGAGGGACGGGTCATTACATATAACATGCATATACTAGTTAGGTTTTGTTTCTGTACCAATATCCAAACGGTAGAATCACTCTGAATTGGCAACTTTCTTGACCACACAAGCCATACTTTACATTCAAGTCATACTCTCCCTGTTTCGAAAAGATAGGCTTGTTTAGTTTTGCACAAGAATAAAAATCCAATTATTCGAACTATATTTTCATATTTTATCCTAATTTAACTTTAAGAAAAAGAGGTTCTTTATATTTTAAAGAGAAAAAACAACGAGAAAAATAGTCTCCAAATTTGTTAAAAGAGAGAGATGTGGTCCATATTTATGGGTAAAGTAGTAATCTTATAACATTTAATCGATTTTTCTTTTATGGAAACAAGCTTATCATTTTGAAATACCCATATTTGGAAACCTTGCCTATCTTTTATAAACTGAAGGAGTACTAATTAACACTAATACAAAAATTTAAAGAGCCCGTAAATTGCTTTGACTTGTCTTGCAGTGATGGAAACAATACAAATCTTTATGAAACTGAGCGGTTATCTGCGATGTAACACACCAATTTCAATATTTATTCTTCAGTCAATCGTTTGAAAGGAAGAGTAACATTGATTTGATGATTTCATCTTTCTGAATGCTTTACCCTAGGTTCAGATGCTCTTAAAAGTCATGATTTGGGGTTTAGTATTTGTTAGAGCATTGCTCGGTCGAACTCGAGAGCGTTGCTATCTCAAGCTTGTTTGTCAAGTTTAGTTGCCAAAACTATAAGTATTTATTTCTAGTCTACTTATAGCTAAGTCTTGGATTAGGATAGTAAGTGTAGTTGAGCTTTAGACTCCATGGCGTTCATCAAATGAAGACGAAGAACTACTCAAGGGAACTTGTGGAACTTCATCGACAAAAGGTATGTTGAGACTTGAACTTATCTACCACTCAAAAGTCTATCCTCTCTATCTCCTATTTGAGACAAAAGTCGTATTGCTATATAGACTTCAATTATACACATTTGCTATTTCGATCCAAGATTATAATGCTTATCTATTTATCGAAATACTGTATGTGTTGGTAAGATTTCGCTTTAGCCAAGTTCATCTTTACTCGTGACGAAAGTCATGTTGATTATTTCAAAAACTTGAAAATCGCTTTGATGAAAATAGTTTGTGGATAACAACTATTTTAACATCCTTTAAGAAAGTTTCAATGATTGAAATGAGAGTTTAGAACAAGTAACCATGTTTAGATATAAACATAGTGTGTTCTCACATTTGTGTAAATGTCCAAAACCGGGAACCTAAAGTATGTGTACCCGTATGCGTACTGGCGGTTGTTGGAAATCCGGGTAAGTATGCGTACCCGTACGCATACTGGCGAAAGTTTCACGTCCGTGAATTTCTGATGGAGTTTGGAATGTGAATTGGTATGCGTATGCGTACGCGTACTGGCGTAACCAAACTCGGTCTAGATACTTAGGTATGCGTACTCGTTTGCATACTTAAGTAGGTTACTTTCTAAAATCGATTTGCTCATGAACTAAAATATTTATATAATAAGGAATGCAATCTTTGCAAACCGTGGATATAATGTTCATGAATTGATTTGAGTGAATCAAAATAAATTTTGTTTCGATTGTGTCTTGTATACTTCTATGAGATCTAAGAAATTTATCAACTCTCTAATTAGTTCATTTGAGTCATTTGAACTAGTTATGGTAAAGATGAATAAGATTGATATGAAAGTGCTCATATGGATAACCATTGGTTAACTATTGTTGAACTGAGTAAGTGTACACGTTTAGGTATGGTTTCCCAAACCTAAATGAAGGTACATTTCATTTATGTATAACAAGCTAAGTTCGATCTAACGGTTGAAAGATATTAGCTTGAATCTAATCAGGTTTTCATCTAACGGTGAATATTGAATGCTTAGTTACCAAGGTAAGTTAGATTGAAAACCCTGATTTGAAAGCTATATAAAGTAGAACTCTAGCAACTGGGAAACCTAATCCCCACACCTCTTGTGTGATATTAGTTATTTAAACTAGAGTCGATTCTCTTTTAACCTAAGGTTTTTCACGAAACCCTTTAAGTTAACGACTTAAAGACTTCATTGTGATTGTGAAGCCAAACCTAACTATTATCTCTGTAGTTACGTGATATGATCTTGATATTTTCTATCGTGATTGAGTACAATCGTAAGATTGGATTGAGATTTATATCTTCGATAGGCAGGATTGAAAAAAAGTCACAAACTTCTTCGTCTCATCGTTTGTGATTCCACAATATCTTGTTTCGCTAATCGATTAAGATTATTGTGAGGTGATTGATAATTCTAGGATGTTCTTCCGGAATATAGGTCCGGGTTATCAATTGGTTCATGTTCACCTTGATTTATCAAAATACGGAACAAAAACTCGTAGGTATATCTGTGGGAGACAAATTTATCTATTCAATGGACTTTTCTGTGTGATACATATTTGTTTATCAAGTCTTCGACTTTGGGTCGCAGAAACTCTTAGTTGTGGGTGAGATCAGCTAAGGGAATCAAGTACATAGTATCATGCTGGGATCAGAAAAGTAAGGAGCGCAACTATACCTTGATCAGTGTGAGATTGATTAGGGCTCAACTACATTCCAGACCGAAGTTATCTTTGTAGTAGGCTAGTGTCTGTAGCGGATTAATACAGTGTGGTGTTCAAATATGGACTAGGTCCAGGGGTTTTTCTGTATTTGATGTTTCCTCGTTAACAAAACTTCTGGTGTCTATGTTATTTCTTTTTCGCATTATATTTTGTTATATAATTGAAATATCACAGGTTGTACGTTGAATCGATCAATTGGTAAATCCAACCTTTGGTTGTCGATTATAATTGATTGATCCTTGAACATTAGTCTTTGGTACCGTTCAAGTTATTTCTCTTGTTTTCAATCAGGCTCGCAAATTCCTATTTGTTTGATTGTGGATTGAATCGAGAAATTGAGATATAACTCTTTGATATACTTTTCTTAAGATTGAGCCTAACTGTCTAGTTGATTCTCTTGAAAGTATATTGGATTTAGTCCATACATATTTCTAAGAAAAATATTAGGTGAGGTTGTTGTACCCCCACTTTTTCAATTGGTATCAGAGCAGGCAAACACGTTCAAGACCTCATAAGTCTGTGTTTGTAGTGATCTGACTCTATGGCAGAAGTGATATCTCAATAAACGTACCACCAGTCTTCGATGGATCGAATTACTTATGGTGGAAAATTTTGATGCGTGCCTTTCTTCAAGTGCGTGATTTTACGTTGTTAATGGCTATAATCCTCCGGTTGTTACAATAGGCATTGTAATTGTTCCAAAGGACATTGGTGATTATGATGCTGCCGAGATTCTTGCTGCAAAGCAAAATTCTGACGAATTGAATGCAATCATCCATTCCATTACCCCAGATCTTTAGCACCATGTGTCTACGTGCACTCGGTCTAAATACGCTTAGGATATCTTAGAAACCGTATTTTAAGGGAATACCTATGAAAAGGAATCTAGGATTCAAAACCTAAATTCTGATTAGGAAAAGCTTTATATGGCAGATGAAGATTCATTTGATGAGTTTAATCACAAAGTGTCTGAAATTGTTAATGCATCTTTTGCATTGAGTAAGACTATTCCTGAAAAGGACATTGTGATGAAAATTCTCAGATCACTGCCATCCAGATACGATTCTAAGAAACACGCCATTGTTGAAGGAAATAACCTTGATGTGCTTTCCAGAAATACTCTTGTTGGGAATTTAAAGATCTTTGATCATGAGCATATATCCAAATCAGGAAAGGATATTGCTTTCAAGGCATAAAAGAACACTAAATTACTTGATGAAAGTAAAAGTGTTGGCATCTCTGATGATGATCTTTCTGAGACTGATTCTTCAGATGAAGATCTTTACAAGTCAGTCTCATTGATCACAAGACAGATTATAGATATTCTTTTGAAGAGAAGTAAACGGTTCACTAGATACAAACCTAAGTCATTAGTTAAACCTCATAATCATGTTCCTCCTAAAAAACAGGGATAATGATGATACTGATGACGAGGATATGCCACAGTGATTCAAGTGTAAAGTTTTTGGTCATTTTGCAAATGAGTGTCCAAATCGTAGAAAGTACATTGGAAACAAAGGTCTTGCTGCAACTCTTGATGAAATGTATGACCATTATAATTCTAATGAAGACAAAAAATCAAATGTTGTACTATTTTATGAATATACTGATTTTGATAATTGTAGCAATACGTTCATCAATCTTGATATTCTTCCAGAAGAAACTTCAACCATCTTGAAGGATGATATGGATTTATCTTTGCCCACTGGAAATTCTTCTTCTATTTTTACGGGTTCCACCATGTGTCTAGCATCCTACACAACTGTGATGTATGAACCTTCCTCCAGTTTGACATGTGCTTATTGTACTCTCAAAGGTCATGAGTTATCAAAATGTTTCAAGTACAAACATAAGATTAGATATGTCAAAAAACTTCAACGAAGAGAAAATTGATTAGCTAACAAACTGAAACTTGTTCAGAAATCGACTAAGGTATGTAATCATATCTCTTCTCCAAAAAAGTTAATTTCCAAAGATGTTTCTAGACCACTAAAAAAAGGTTTCAGTCTGAACAGTCTGGGAAACAGAGAACTAGGAATTCCATTCAATAAAAGTATGGTGGACAGATTATTGTCCACCCCAGCATAACGTAATTGTGTTGGTTATGCGTCTTGTCTCATGTGCCTGGTTCAAAAGACAATAGTTGGCACTTCACAGGCTTTAAAAAAAATGTGTTTTCTTTTGCTTTTAATTGTTTTGGAATTCTTCCATCTTTTATTATCTAATTGATTTTGAAAAGATTTTTCTCTGTTATTTTAATAAAAGAGGGGTATTATAGATAATTTTGCCTTATTTAGGGTATGAGTTGTGTGTAGTGAATCCTTTTAGTATATAAAGGTCCTACATTCCCTTTTCCTTCTCTAAGAAACTCTTTTATCACAAGTTTGCTTGTAGAGCTTATTTTGAGAAATTCCTCTCACAACCCCATATTGTTATGGAGACTCCAAACATTGTAACTTCTGATGGAAAAGATGTTAATATGATTGTTAAGCCATCAATCATGAAATAAAAACACAATCCTCATGTTTACTCAAATTTAAAAATAAAAAAGAGGAATGTGAGAAAACCAAGGGTTGTCCCTTCAAATCTTCAGAACTTTTCTGGTGTTCTTGAAGAATTGAAGGAATTAAGAAAGGAAGTGCAGCAAATAAAGGATTTTGTGTTTAAGACTCTTGAAATTCAGAAGTCCCTGGTTCAGCATCAGTCAAGAAGGTTTGTTGATATCAACTCCTTTCTTCATGAACCTTTTGTTCCAATGGCTGTTGACGATAAGGAGTTCGGGGACCATAAAGAATTTTTCAAAGGTCTTAATGTCTAGAAAACTTCTTATGATAATTTATTCTTGTGTTTTTAAGAAGAATAACTAGGGTTTGGAATAAGAATTTTTTGTGAGTACACATAGATATGTCCAACGATTTTCATCTTGCAATGTTTTTAGATTTATTTATTCAAATTCTAAAGTTGATTTGGAAGATGATTTTCCAGTATTAGTTTTTATGATTTTATATATTGCAACTTGTTATGGGATATGTGTGTTTGCGTCCGTGAACTATGATTGTCCCATACACTGTCAAAAGTTAAGTCTTTCGTATGTCTTTATGCAAATATTGATAAAAGATTGAATGGACTTTTGACATACAAAAGTTAAGCCTATTATATCTTTATGCAAATATTGACGGAAGATAGGTTGAACTTTTGTTTACCAAGATTAGGTCTATTGTACGTCTCTATGCAAATAGTGATGAAAAATAGAATGAATCTTTGAATATTCCGCAGTATTGGTCTTATCCTAATCCACATCTTTGTGTAAATACTGTGCGGCTCCGTAAGTTTTCTTATGTGAGCATTTCCGATTAAATTAATCATGAGTTCTCTTGTGGTTAATTTAATTGAGTATTTTGAATACAAAATTCATGTTTCATGTGATTTTTTAATGTCCAAAGAAATCCTTTTTTTCTTGTAAAAGTAAGGTCGCTCTTGTTGTTCTTTCAGGAATGACATTTGATGGGGAGGGGGGAGTTCTTATTTGAACTTGTGCTTAATTTCCAAATATTTGTGGGGAGTGCGGTTGTGGAATATTATAGGGGTTATCTTGTATATTTATAAACTCCTTGATGAATGCATTTAGTTTCGGCTATATGATTGCATCTAAAAAAGTTGATATGTGCTTTTCTTTTGTTCATGAAGTATCTCTATGGAAATTTCATTAGCATCCCACTAATTTTTGTACCTTTGCCAATTTTATTGACAAAAAAGGGGAGAATTAATGTGTAGTTCACATTTCAAATACATATGGTTTTCGGATTATTATGTAAGAGGGGGTGGTTTTCATGTGAGATGAAGTATTGACTAAGGGGGAGTGATACATATCATCATAGTATTGTTGTCAAAGTTGTGATATAATTGAACTTTGATGTTGTGTAATAATACTATGACAATGTATAACAATGATTGAGAGTTATTGTTAAAGAACCAACGATGATGATGAGTTCAACAACGATGATGCTGAGTTGAACACATTTGGAATCATTAGAGTACTTGGAAGTGATGAAGATTTCGAGTAATGTTAAAGAACCAAGGAGATCAAGCATTTGGATGAGAAGCTACAAAGTTTATTTATCTGTATTTCATATGCATTGATAGTTTTGTCACTAAAATGGACAAAGGGGGAGATTGTTAGAGAATTGCTCAGTTGAACCGTGGCTACAATGTTCATGAATTGATTCGAGTGAATCAAAATCGATTTTTCTTCGATTGTTTCTTGTATACTTTTATAAGATCTAAGAAATTTAACAACTCTCTAACTAGTTCATTTGAGTCATTTGAACTAGTTATGGTAAAGATGAATAAGGTTGATATGAAAGTGATCATATGACTAACCATTGGTTAAATATTATTGAACCAACTAAGTGTACATGTTTAGGTACGGTTTACCAAACCTAAATGAAGGTATATTTCATTTTTGTATAACAAGCTAAGTTCAATCTAATGGTTGAAAGATATTAGCTTGAATCTAATCAGGTTTTCATCTAACGGTGAATATTGAATGCTTTGTTTCTAAGGTAACTCAGATTGCAAACCCTGATTTGAAATCTATATAAAGGAGAACTCTAGAAATTGGGAAACCTAATCCCCACACCTCCTGTGTGATACTAGTTGTATAAGCTAGAGTCGATTCTCTTTTAACCTAAGGTTTTTCATGAAACCCTATAAGTTAACGACTTAAAGATTTCATTGGGATTGTGAAGCCAGACCCAACTATTATCTCTGTAGTTCCGTGATCTGATCTTGATGTTTTCTATCGTGATTGAGTACAATCATAAGATTGTCTTGAGATTTATATATCCGATATGCAAGATTGAAAAGTAGTCACAAACATCTTCGTCTCATTGTTTGTGATTCCACAATATCTTGTTTCGTTAATCGATTAAGATTATTGTGATGTGATTGATAATTCTAGGTTGTTCTTCGGGAATATAAGTCCGGGTTATCAATTGGTTCATGTTCATCTTGATTTATCAAAAGACGGAACAAACACTCATAGGTATATCTGTGGGATACAGATTTATCTATTCAATAGACTATTCTGTGTGATACGGATTTGTTTATCAAGTCATCAACTTTGGGTCGTAGCAACTCTTAGTTGTGGGTGAGATCAGCTAAGGGAATCATGTGCGTAGTATCCTGCTAGGATCAGAGACATAAGGAACACAACTATACCTTGATAAGTGTGAGATTGATTAGGGATCAACTACAATCCAGACCGAAGTTATCTTTGTAGTAGGCTAGTGTTTGTAGCGGCTTAATACAGTATGGTGTTCAAATCTGGAATAGGTCCAGGGGTTTTTCTGTATTTTCGGTTTCCTTGTTAACAAAACTCCCGATGTCTGTGTTATTTATTTTCTGCATTATCGTTTTTTATATAATTAAAATATCACAGGTTGTGTGTTGAATCGATCAATTGGTAAATCCAACCTTTAGTTGTTGATTGAAATTGATCTATCCTTGAACATTGGTCTTTGGCACCATTCAAGTCATTTCTCTTGTATTCAATCAGGCTCGCAAATTCCTATTTGTTTGATTGCGGATTGAATCGAGAAATTGAGATATAACTCTTTGATATAATTTTCTTAAGATTGAGTCTAACTGTCTAGTTGATTATCTTGAAAGTATATTGGAGTTAGTCCATACATATTACTAAGTGAAATATTGGGTGAGGTTGTTGTACCCCCGTTTTTCAGTATTAATTAGGTTTCTTTCGATCTTGGTTGGTTTCTTTAGTTCAAATCGTACCTGGGCTAAAGTAAACTTATAGAAGAATGGGATTTTTATAGTTTTTGTGATTATAATTTGATTTAAGTCAATTAGGGTTTATCTTGAAATTTAAATCTCATTAATGAAAATTTGGGAAATTCATCATAATTATTCATTTTGTTAATTCATGAGACATGTATCTCTAATTTATCCTATGTCAATGTGTTGATGGTGGTTTTTAGCTTAGGGTCAAAATCGTAAAACCTTGCATCTAATATGATGTCACTCTGCAAGGTAACAGAGCCACGTGTGCTAACCTCTCCACTGGAAAATTTATTGAGTCGCTCAATATACTTACATGTAATTTATCCCGACTGGCGAATCCCAGATGTTCTGTAAATTTTGGCGCCTCGCGCATATTCACTTAATATAAGTTCCTATGAATTCCTTCTATGCTATGTTCCGTGTGGTGGCTATTTATGGCATGACTATTCGTGTTCACTCACAACATATTAGCACGGATCTCCAAGTATCAAGAATAAGATCTTTGCATAAGTTATTCAATCATAAAAGCATGCTGCTCTCTGGCAACGAACCTAAAAGAACTCTGTGTCGACACATAGAATTAAGTCAATCATCCTGACTAACTTTCAGAAGTTAGGGTTTCGCGCCTCACGCAATACACCAGACCTTGCTTGTAAAAATTAATTAAATTCGTCGTAGCATACTGGAAGTGCGGCCACATCCTAGCTTGTCGGCCCCACTTCCCATTGACCAATCAGGTCGCCCTAAAGGCTCCACACTCTCACCAGAAGTGTGGTCGCACCTTATGTTTGGTTGTCCCCATTTTGTGTCCAATCATGTTGCTCTAAACTTTCCACCATACATTGAAGGCCAAACTCACCCTACCGCGGAAACTTCGCAACATACCAACTTCGCAAATATGCCACTTCGTGGCAACCTGCCATAAATAGCCACCACACGGAAATTCCTACTCATGTGGCCGTTTCCACACTATGGCCTTGCCATGGTTCCTTTGGCATAGCCATGGCGCCATTTGCACAAAAATAGCGCCATGCCGCAGCCGCATGACACGTGAAATAATTAGGGTATTCGACAAACCCTAATTTGAAAAAATTGCTACCAAATCCAAATAACGTTCCCAGAGCAACGGGATTGGCGTGTCAACATGGAAAATATTTCCATGCCACATGTGGGTCTGACTCCACGACGCCTTGGCCACGCATCGAAGAATTCTTCTACGGTGCCTTGGCCACGCCAAGCCCTAATTCTTCCACAGAGAATTCTTCCATGGCGCCAAGCTTTGTCCACGCCAAATCCTTACAACAACGCCAAGACTTGGCTACGCCAAATCCTTCCAAACGGCGCCAAGACTTGGCCATGTAAAATTAGTCCAACGGTGCCAAACTTTGTCTACGCCAAATCCTTCCAATGGCACCAAGACTTGGCCACGCCAAAACTTTCCAACGGCGCCAAGCTTTGGCCACGCAAAATTCTTCCACGACGCCAAACCCTAACTCTGGCTGCGGAGCCAATTTTTAGCTTTGGCCATGCCGCAACATCGCTGGCATACCACTATGCCGTGGCTACTAGCATGTCGCTATGCCATTAGCATGTGGCTAACGCCACTTCGCTATACAACAAGATGTGGTCATAATCAATGGTCATCCTTCTTCATGAGATGCAATCTCAGCCATCCAAGTTCACCACTAAACTGATGAGTTCACGACAAGTTTTAGGAAACTATCAAAGACGAGCCTAGCATTACATGCTATTTACCTGCGTCAAGCCTCTCATTTTTAAATTTCCACACGTAGAAAAGTGCTACATGTTTTCCACGAAGACACTCAAGACATCAAAATATGTCACAAACTGAGGGATGCTTATCAGGGTATTGGTCTGGCAGTTTACAGCGTGCGGCGTGCAATGCGCCCGTTATAAGAAAGTGTCATGAAGTGGGATAATTAGTGGTGGTGAAAAATAACGGTATAAACAATTCATTTCCTTCATCATGGAAGAGTAATGACCGGCGGTTACACGAAATCACTTTCTTCATCATGGAAACATAACGTCTGGAAGTTATACGTTACTGTTTTCTTCCACCACTCAATCATTTCCACTTCCTACGAGACCAGGGTATGTTTCACTATGACTTGTATAAATAGGTCTCACCTATTTCCACCAAAGACAAGTTTTTGGTCGGCAACAATATAGTATCTATAAATCACCTAGTAGCTTTCCATTCGGCTAACTAGTTCTACTTCCGGTACAAGTCATAAAACAAACCACACCTTTAGAATATACTATTCTGGTTTCAACACTCTCTTCGCTTCCCTCCCTAAGACAAACCCTTCTCCTTTACTTTGTGACCGAAGCAAGCCTGGAACGGCCATTTCTTGGTTTAGGCCAGGATTATACAGATTGATCTCTCGAATTAATAGTACTCCCGTGCAGTACATTGTTTAGGGTTTAGATTCGTTTCTCACCCACATACCCGAAATAACCAAAATTAGCAGAAACAGTTTTTACCCTCAAACACAATGCAAAAATGCTTCCTGACACTCCTTGAGATTGGTGCATTTGATGAGTTTAATCTGAATGGGGAAGCTACAAGTAAAAGGGGATACTTGCAAAATACAAAAAATATGCTCTGGCGCCCAAGTCTAAAAGTGTATTAATTATGCAGATGAAAAAAGTTGGAATTGAGAATTTGTACCTCTTTGGTTGAATTTAACCTTTATATATAGCCAAAAAACATTATGTAGTGATCTACACTACAAAGGATCGAAACTCTGAGAATCAAAGGTTAGGTTAAAGGAATAGAGGAAGAACTGGGGGAGATAAGAGTTGGAGTTTAGAGAGAGAAAGTAATTTTAATAATATTCATCTTAAGGTATCCAATGGAAGAGATGATACAAATACAAGTTTATTGGTCACGTACTACACATGACCTTGTTAAAGGAACTCAATACAAGTATAAGGGCACCAGGCTAGTAACAAAAAATGGGTCTATGACAAATACCCCATACTCAATTTGATTCTTGTCCTCAAGAATGATTTTCAGAAACTGGTTCCTGATGACAGCTTTGTCCTCCCAAGTAGCATCTGCAACTGTTGAGCGTGTATATTTCACTAAGACCTGCTCCACTAGCTGTTGGTGCTTCTTAACAGTCCTAGCAGACAAAATATGGAGTGGAGAAACCTTCATGCATCTATTTGCATCCAAAGAGGGTAATGTATTCTGTGGAAGTAATTCTGCTCCAAGATTTGGATTTAATTGAGAGATATGGAACACTAAATGAATCCTTGATGTAGCAAGTAGCTGGAGATTGTAGGCCACTTTACCCATCCTTGCAAGAATATGATATGGCCCAAAAAAATTGGCAGATAACTTCAAACTCTTTCTTAGCTGCACAAATGTTTGTCTGTATGGTTGTAGCCTCAAATAAACCCAATCTCCAATCTTGAATCCCCTCTCAGTTCTCTATTTATCATCCAGTTGTTTCATTCTGTACTGAGCTTCTTCAAGATTAGTTTTGAGTATAACTGTCATAGTCTGTCTTTTTTGTAAATAGTCCTCCACAGATACATTGGAGGATGATTGATGAGAAAAAAGACCAAATTGTTGAGGACTATATCCATATAAAGTTTGAAAAGGAGTAATCTTCAGGCTAGAATGATATGTAGAATTAAACCACCATTCAGATAAGTAAATCCAGCTAACCCATTTTGCAGGTCTATAGCTAGTCATGCACCTTAAATAAGATTCAAGACATGCATTGACTCTTTCAGTCTTCCCATATGTCTGAGGATGTATGCTAGTATAATTAGTTATGCGAAAATCGTCTCAAATATAGGAAGGTAAATATAACTTGAGAAATAGGTGGTTCAGCCTTCACTTACCTTTTTTTGATGAAGTTCTCCAAAAACTTTGGTTGATCTTCGCCTTCAAACGGTAGAACACAAGTGATGACTGGTTCATTTATAAACTACCTATATCTTAGACTGAGACTTAACTAACTGTAGACTAGAAATCAAGATATAGTTCTGAAAACTAAATTTGACAACAAGCTTGATATTGCAACACTTGTGAGGTCTACCGAGCAATGCTCTAACAATCTTCCCCTTGGTCAATTTTAGTAACAAAATTATTTAGTACATACGGATAACAAAAATTAATTTTGAAAAACTCCACGATCCATCATGCCTTGATTTCCTTGGTTTCTTCAACTCTCCTTGAACTCTTCATTGTTCCAGGTTGCAATTGAAAAAGCGAGGGTCTAACAACCTCACCCAATATTTCGATTAGAAATCTATATGGACTAACTCTAATATACTTTTAAGAGAATCAATTAGACAATCAGACTCAATCTTAATAAAAAGTATATCAAGGAGTTAATATCTTTATCTCTCGATTTGATCTATACTCAAGCAAATAGAAATCTGCGAGTATTTATTAAATATAAGAGATATAAACTTGGATGGTACCAAAGACCAATATCCAAGGATCAATCAATTTCCAATCAACAACCAAAGGTTGGGTTTCACAATTGATCGATACAACGCACAACCTGTGATATTTCAATTATATAACAAAATATAATGCGGAATAGAAATAACACAGACACCAGAAATTTTGTTAACGAGGAAACCGCAAAATTTGGTTGTTGATTGGAAATTTGCGGGATCAGAGACGACCCAAAGTTGATTCCCTACGTCTCTGATCCCAGCAGGATACTACACACTTTATTCCCTTAGCTAATCTCACCCACACCAAGAGTTTTTACGACCCAAAGTCGAAGACTTTAATAAAAAAATCTGTATCACATAGAAAAGTCTACGATAATAGATAAATCTGTCTCCCACAGATAAACCTACGAGTTTTGTTCCATATTTTGATAAAATCAAGGTGAACAGGAACTAATCAATAACCCAGACTTATATTCCCAAAGAATATCCTAGAATTATTGATCACCTCACAATAATCTAAATCATATGATAGCGAAACTAGATATTGCGGAATCACAAACGATGAGACAAAGATGTTTGTGATTCTTTTTATCTTGCCCTATTGGAGATATAATCTCAAGCCAATTATTTAATTAAACTCGTACGATAGAAAATGGCAAGATCATATCGCTCAACTAAAAGAGAAGTAGTTTCGTCTAGCTTCACAATCCCAATGAAGTCTTTAAGTTTTCAACCGACAGGGTCTCGAGAATAAACCTACGGTTAAAGGAGAATCGACTCTAGTAAAACCAACTAGTATCACACATAAGGTGTGGGGATTAGTTTTTCCAGTTGCTAGATGTCTCCTTTATATAGTTTTCAAATCAGGGTTTGAAATATAAGTTACCTTGGTAACAAAGCATTCAATATTTATCGTTAGATGAAAAACCTGATTTATCCAAGCTAATATCTTTCAGCCGTTAGATCAAAACTTAGCTTGTCACACACAAATGAAATGTATTTCATTTATGTTTGAGTAACCGTACCTAAACGTGTACATTTGGTTGGTTCACAAATAGTTAACCAATGGTTAGCCATATGAGCACTTTCATATCAACCATATTCATCTTCTTCACAACTAGTTCAAATGACTCAAAAGAACTAGTTGAAGAGTTGTTCAATTGCTTAGATATTTATACATAGACACAATTGAAACAAAATTGGTTTGATTCACTCGAATCAATTCATGAACAATATAGACACGGTTTGCAAAGATTGCATTCCTTATTGATTTATTGTTTAAGTTCATGAGCTAACCAATTTGAGAAATAAAACCAGCTTAGGTACGCATACGGGTATGCGTACCTTAGCTACCAGATTTGAGTTTACAAACTCAACAGAAATTTTCCCAATTGTACAGATAACAACTTTGAAAATAATATTCCCAATTGTTGTTATACATAAACATAATATTATTATCTTCTCTCCAAAATAAAATTGTATCTCAACTCTGAAGTAATACTATGGTGATATGTTTCTCCCCGTTATTCAATACTTACATCTTTTTTTATAGGTAAACCTATTGCTTAAATGAATTCACTCCCCCTTACATAATGATTATGTATATAGTATGAAACTACTAAATAATTGTTCCCCTTTTTGTCAATAAAATTAACAAAGGTACGAAAATCGCGGGATCATAATGAATACAACCAAAAGATATCTCAAGTTTAAGGAAGATGGAGATACTATATAATAACATAGTTTAAATGTAACTCCTCATATCAACTTATTTTAAATGTATCACATAGTAATAAACACTTAGCGCTCATCCTAATAGATTAGAAAACATACAAGCATCCCCTTTATAATTTCACGGCCACACTCCCCACAAAGATATAGCAATTAAGCACAAGCTCATTTAAGAACTATCCCCCGTTAAATGTCATTCTCAAGAGAACAACATGAGTGACCTTACTTTTGTAAAAAAGAAGGATTTGGTGGACATTAACAAATCACAAGGATTTGTATCTATTATCAACATAAATTAATATCAAAGCAAATTACGAACAACGAGACAAATTTTACTCGATTTTACTCAACATAAGAGAATCTTATGGAGTGTGTCAAGCAGCAAAACACAAGAAATGTGATCACAAAAAGATCAATACTGCGTGAAAAATCTCAAAGAGTTTGTTATATTTTTCGTTTATAAAAATATAATAGATTTAACTTCTGATCATATATGAAATATTAGCTCGATTCACGAAAACATAAATGCACAATATTTCATAAGAATTTTGCAATAATTAAACCAATAATGATTATATACTACAAGTTCATCTTCCAACAATTCTAGAATTTAAATAAATAAATATAAAAACATGCAAGATAAAAAAACGTTAGAAATAGCTATGTCTAATCACAATCTTTGCTATACCAAACCCTAGTTATCCTTCTCAAGAATAAAATCCTCAAAAGAAGTTTCCTAGTATTTAAAAGCTTTAAAAAATTCCTTATCATTTCCAAACTCCCTATTAATGACATGCAGAGGAACATACGGTACATGAATTAAAGAGTTTGTTCCTGCAAACCTGGTAGGATGTTGATTGACAAGAGCATCTTGTAGTTTGAGAGATTTATGTAAAATCTTCTTCAGTCCATGCAATTCCTTCTTGGTTTTCTTTAGTTCTCCTAGAAGATTTTCAAACCTTTTCTGATTAGAGTAATCCAATCTAGGTTTCTTCTGATTCTTTATTTTCCTCATAAGGTAAGAGAGCAAAGGAAGAGACATCTTTTTCTCCTTGTTAGTTAGAACAGTGTCAACAACCATTGTAGCACAGGTTTCATGAGAAGATGTCGTGCTTGGAGCCTCCATGATTCGTGAGAACAAAAAAAAGGGATTTTTGAAACACAAATGAATGGATCAACATGCAAAGCTTCTTGTGAAAGAGATACAAGTCTTAAAGAAGAAGACATTTATCATGCAGGATTTCGGAACTTACAAAGTTCACGTTCTGGAACATAGAAAAGCCTAAAACGGAATGAAAATATCATTTTTATCCCTTCTTTAAGTTTAGCAGATCAAAATTTTCAATACCATTACTTTAGACATAGAAAAAGAATGGACAAATAAACATGGATATCCAAGTAATAATATTTAATTTTGATCCCAAGCCCTGACATGAAAAGTTCTTTCTCTTTCAAGGGCACATGAGATAAGATGCACATTTCAAAACAATTAGATTGTGTTGAGGTGAGCATTAGGTTGCTCACTACCATATTCCTGCACGAATTTTACAATATCCTTCAAAATGGAACGTTTAGTCTGGACTCTTCTCTTTATTTGAGATTTTCCTTAACCTTAGAATCAATTAATCTCTTAGAAGAATAAAAGTTAACTTTGTGTACCTCGGGATTGGAACTTTGTACAAGTTTAAGCGCATTTACCAACCGACTAGCCCTCCATTACATTTTTTTGACATACCTTAGCTTATGTTTGTATTTGAAACATTTTACGAGTCCATGACCTTTACTGGTACAATAAGGACATGTCATATTGGAGATTTTTTCAGAAACAACTTTAGCAGTTAAACACATGGTACCTGAAATAATATCAGAACTCTCATAATATATGAAAAATCCATAACATTCTCCAAAGATTTTGATGAAGAATCATCAATTAAATTATCAGGATTTATATGAGTATTGCTACAATTATCAGAATTGACAGTTTCTCCCAATAGTGCTAAACTTGAAATTTCTTCCTCTTCAGAATCATAATGATTAGAGATTTCATCAAGTGTTGCAGCCAGACTCTTGTTTCCAGTGTACTTCCTTCGATTTGGACACTCATTGGCAAAGTGACTGAATCCTTTACACTAGAATCACTGTGGCATATCCTCGTCATTAGTATCGTTGGAATCTCTGTTTTTAGCATAAGTACGATTATGTGTCTTAGCTGATGTTAGAGGTTTGTCTCTGGATAATAGTTTATTTCTCTTCCTAAGAAGTTCTCTAAACTGTCTTGTGATAAGAGAAACTGAGTTATTAAGATCCCCATCTGAAAAATCAGGATCGACAAGATCATCTCCAGGGTTGTCAACACTTTCACTTTTTAGGGTTCTAGTATTTTTTAGTGCCTTGAATGCAATATCCATACCGGCTTTGGATTACATTTCATGATCAAAGATATTCAACTTTCCAACAAGAGTGTTCCTAGAAAGTGTATCAAGGTTATTTCCTTTTATGATGGCATGTTTCTTAGACTCGTATCTACCTGGTAAAGATCGGAGAATTTTTGTCACAATGTCCTTTTGATAAATAGTCTTCCACAATGCAAAACAAGCATTAACAATTCTAGACACCTTTTGATTGAATTTTCCAAACGAATCTTCATCAGATATACAAAGGTTTTCCTAGTCAGACGTTAGGTTTTGAAGCCTAACATCTTTTTCTGAGGTATATCCTTCAAACACTGTTTCCAAGATATCCCAAGCATCTTTAGACTTAGTGCACAAAGTCACATGATGTTGAAGATCTGGGCTTATGGCGTGGATAGTAGCGTTTAAATCTTCTGAATTATGCTTTGCAACACTTATCTTGGTGCACTGTATTCTATCAATGGCTTTGCAACAGTAGCTCTGTCTACAACAATTGTTGGTGCGTTATAACCCATAATTACAATTTTCCATGTCTCAAAGTCACAAGCTTGTAGAAAGGAACGCATAACAATTTTCCACCATAAGTAATTTGAGCCATCAAACGCTGGAGGTACGTTTATCGAGATTGCTCTCCTACCCATAGTCAAACTGCTTCAAACACAGACTTATTAGGTCTTAGCGTGTTTGCATGCTCTGATACCAATTGAAAACACTAGGGTTACCAAAATACACCACAACTTTTTCGTAGGCAATCTGTATGGACAAACTCAACACAACTCCGAGAGTATAAACTCAATAAAGGAAAGTGTCTAGAGTTATATCTCTCCCTCTCTAGTTGTTAGAACGTTTACAGAACTGAATCTGTGAACCTAACTACATAGAGAGTTCTTGGACGGTACCAAAGACCAATATCCAAGGATCAATCAAGTCTTAGCCAACTAATAAGGTTGGACCTAGCTACTGCGATTGATTAACGCACAACCTGTGATATTTCAATTATAAAGATAAATAATATAATATGTAAAAAGAAATAACACATACACAAGAAATTTTATTAACGAGGAAACCGAAAATGCAGAAAAACCCCGGGACTTAGTCCAGATTGAACACCAATCTGTATTAAGTCGCTGCAGACACTAGCCTACTACCAATTAACTTCGGTCTGGAATGTAGTTGAGACCGAACTCAGTCTCCCACTAATTCACGTATAGTCTCACTCCTTACGCCTCTTGAATCCCAGTAGAACTCCGCACATTGATTCCCTTAGATTGTCTCACACCAACTGAGAGTTACTTCAACTCAATTGAAGACTTTAAACCAAATTTGCCTCTCATAGATTAAGCATATAATTTATTTTCTGATTTACAATCTAAATGGATGATCAAATCAAATGAAAGGTCCAAGTGATGGAAATTGATTGCAACTTAGACAATAGTCTAGCTATCCTCAAAATCCGGACTTATGGAACTCGAAATGCAGCCTAGAAAGTATAAAACTTGTGGAATCAACAAAGTATAAGACGAAAAGACTTTTTTGATTAATATCTATCTTGATTGATGGAGCAAGGCTCAAAAAACAATCAAGATCGGGATACTCGAGTTATCAAAATAAAAGATAATTGGACCTGGCTTCACGAATCCCAGTGGAGTCATTGTAGTCGCTAAACCCTAAAAGGGTTTATGGAAAGGACAACTCTAGATACAACTAGGTCACACCATAAAGTAGTGTCGGGATTCAAGATTCCCAGTTGCCAAGAGTTCCCCTTATATATACTTCAAAGTATAGGTTTTTTTAGGTTTAAGCTAAGATATCTTTGGAACCAAGAAATAAATAATCACCGTTAGATAAAAAATTTGAAACTTAATCACATATACAAGATATACACTCTGGTTATGTAAACCGTAACCGAACCGTGTATAAATACTATGTCCAACATGGTTAGCCGATTTGGACTTAAAAGCTTAACACTCATTTTCATGTTCACTAAGACATTAATATTGAGTCACAATCATGTGATCAAATGAGTCTAGTATTAATTAGAGAATTGACCAAATGTAAATCACTTCATAGAAATAATTTAATTACACTTAAATCATAATCGACATAGTTGGTAAATGTACAAAGTACAATTACTTGGATCGTTCGTGAATCAGCAGAGTCACAGTACGCGAACCGGTTTGCAGACTTATATGCAATGACCGAGTTCCGCAGTTGACTGAACTTTTGCAGCTCAAGTACAGGTTTGCAAACTTTGAATCAATCTCAAAGTTCTGGAGTCAACAGAACTTTTCAAGTTTACGTATCGGTTTGCAAACTTAATACTTTTAATACCGGTACCGGAGTTTACATACTTTTTCAGTTCATCTACCGGTTTGGGTACTTAACCGGTTCTATAACATAAAATTATTTTTGCTTGCATACCGATTTGATTATTTTAACCTGATTCCCTTACCACAGTTCCAAAATGGTTTGTACAAAAATACATACCTATCCGGATCACAAAACAAACAGATTTTCCCATGATGTACATACGAATATGCATATCACACAAATATGAAAGTCGATATATAGCTACTCCACTACGTGTACGAATACATGCAATACAGCTTCAAACATATAAAAGTTTTCTCAGTTTGTAAGACGGATAACACTGTCTTGTATTCCGAATATAGTAGTTATATATTTCCCTAAATCAATTAGAAACATTCCTGAATAATATCAATGACACATATCACTGTTCTAGGCTATTTTCAAATGATAAACTTGAATCAAGATTTGGTTCCGAACAATAAATTGTTCTACACCGAATTTGATCAAGTATGAACAAATGTTCATTAAGCTTAATCATTATATTTCGAAAAATTCGTAAACTAAATAAATAGTTCTCGACTCGAAATTCTTGTCTATGCAAGCTAGTCTAATTAGTTATGCGGCAATCATCTCAAAGATAGGAAGGTGAATATAACTTGAGGAATTGCGGTTCCGTCTTTACTTACCTTTTGTTGATGAAGTTCTCCAAAAGCTTCGGTTGATCTTCGCCTTCAAACGGTAGAATGCAAATGATGACTGGTTCGTTTCTCAACTACCTCCATCCTAGACCGAGACTTAACTAATTGCAGACTTAACTAAATCAAGATATAGTTTTGACAACTAAATTTGACTACAAGATTGATATAACAACACTTGTGAGTTCGACCGAGCAATGCTCTAACACCGTTGATATTGACCAAGTCAAGAGTGGTGAATTATACCATTTGTGTGGCGAAAAAGAAGCAAAGGTACTTGTTTGCTCCATGTTTCTTCATATTCGTACTTCATATATGATGAGTGTATGCGGTTGAGAAACAAATTTATTCACCGTGCGAATCTTCCGGGGGAAATCCAGGGAGACACATCCGGGGAAAATCCTGAGCCGTCTCTCCCTGGATACTCACATTTAATCGCCAGGACTTTGCACTTTTGACTTGGGGAGACACATAATGAATCTTACCAATTTTTTTTACTCGAAAAAGGGTAATATATTAAGAGAAAAACAGAATTACCACAAAAAGTGGTAAGATTGCAGAATACATAATGCTACAAAGTAGCTCAAGTTCAGAAGAGAATCTGACTCATGAAACCAAAAGAGAAAAAACCAAAAAAAAAGCTAATGAGCTCCTAACACACCCTCCCAGTTGTACAAAATCATATTGAGAGAGATATTTTCAAAAGTATGCATGTATAACAGTTATATAACAGAACCTTTACTTCTTGCAACAATAAGCCATAACTCTTATGAACTCTTTGAAGTATTCTTTTATTGGGCTCATTCCATATTGTCCATCATATAGCAAAAGAAATCATGCCCCAAATCCTTCTTTTTAAAGAATTCCCTTTTCTGCTGCGCCATTTCCAAAAAGTATACCTAACATCTCATTGAACATGAGTCTTACCGTTTTAATTACCACAAGTGATGAATCCGTATTCCGTGACCCCAACTAAGGTGTTAAATCTATATGAAACTTTCTTAGTTGTCATGTTCTTCCAGATATGCAGATAATGTCGTAACCCATACCATAGTCAAACCCTAAAATCTACTTATATTGAAAGAATGAAAACTAAACAGCCAAAAGAGTCGTGACAAGGGGAAACAAACAACACCTAAGTTTTACTTCTAAGACAGGTATGTCTTATTAGCCATTTTAGTGTTATTAATAATACCAAATATGATTAATCTATATTGACAAGTGATAAGCGCTCTATTGTCCTATAATGTACCGTTCACATGAAAAGCTGTTGAGCTTTCAAATCAAACATTTGAACGAAGCCACCAGCTATATTAGATTACTTATCAATTAATAATTTATTGATCTGAGATTGTAGTTATTGGGTGCCCATTAGAGTTAAAAACAACGTATGGATCAAGTCACAACTAGAACTAAATTGGATTACCGAACAGAATCTTTAAAGCTTGCTTTCTCAACACATTAACAATCCCTTGTGGTCCTAACATATTCACGAAATCTGGTTACAAAATATTGCCAACTTGCCCGTGAGGACAAGTCATCATAGATTATATAAAATCTAGTTGATAAAAACTAGACAAGTTACACTTTTACTAACAAGAAGTAAAAACCCCCAATATCGGCAAGTATGACCGGAAAAATAGACTTGCCTTAACTGCCCATTGAATCTAGCTGATTCATGCAAGGCTGTTAATGGGTGTGTCCAAAAAAAATTTAGTTTGTCTTATATAGTACTAGGTCTTAACCTGTGCCGTAACGGCATGGTATGTTTTGTCACTAATACGATATTGTTCACATTCCTTTTACTTCATTTTTTTTCGTGGGTAATTATTTTGATATCCAAATAGGTTTTGGGCAGAAAAATAATGGGTTACCTGATCTTTTTATTTTACTTAAGCATGTTATTTCAGTTTATTATCTGGACGGGAGTAATAATTTTGTGCCAACATGAAAAAAAATAAAAAGATATTTTCCCCATTTATTGTTCCATCACACCATAATTTTAAATTTCATCTAACAGTACATATACGAAAACTGGCAATCCAACTCCATGATGTTTATGACTACATTGGTTTCAAAATTATTGATAACTAAGGCTCTGAGGAGTGAAGCATAAACCATTTTCCCTACTATAGATATAAACTATTTATTTATTTTTTGCAAATGTGAGAGTTATAAAAATGAAGAACCCTTGGCTATTGGAAGGCTGAGATATACACATGTGAGCTGAAAAAGTAAACTTATAAAAGTAAATCAAAACATGTGTAAGATTCTTTCTCAATCATATTGATAACATAAAATTGAAGAAACTCGTGGATAAAAAGATTTCACACCAACTATTCTAAGGAGTGCATGAATGGCGTTTCTTACATCTAGTGTTACTCAAGTAATTTGGAGCAATAAAGAGCATAGTCATATTGATATTTGTATCTACATAAATTCAACTAACCTTCTGAAGAAAAATTATTAGTTTCAAAAATGTGTAGAAACACACACTGGGTTTAATCGTCCTTGAGATTAATGGTGGGTTTGGATGTAGTATTTTAAAGGTGGGATTTATGGGTCCAGGGGATTTGGTGGAATTATGTTTCCTTCGATATGTTTGGTTAACAGAATCCCTGAAATCACGTTTTCCACGGGAATCCGTTTTCTAGCAAATCCTCCATATGGAGTCCGACCCCTTCCCCCTAAGATTTGCTGGGAAACTTGTCAAGGGATTTATGGACTCATATTTTTTTAACTCTAAATCTTATATATATATATACAATTTTAAGATTACGAGAGTAATACCAAACTGTTTATGTTCTTTAAAACAATATATTTCTATGAATCCTAGGAATTTTAAATGGGTAACCAAACACACAAGGGATTTAGATGAATCCCAGAATTTGTAATCCCATGGAACTATAAATCCTAGAAATCATGAATTCTACAAACAAACTCACCATAAACAAATACCCCAACATTAGTCAAATAATGTCTAAAAATACGGGATCGAAACAGAGTGCTAACGGGAAAAATGAGAGACTAACATCAGTGTTAAAAGAAAGTACCCTATATGTATCAAAAAAAATTAACCAAACATGTATTCAAATTAAAAAGTCATCAACTTAAAACAAAAATATAAAATAACCCATGTTAAATCAATACTTGCGTAAACAAAACTTATAAGAGAATTTCATAATTATTAAATACCCTTAAAATCACTATTAGAGATTTAATTGCATGCCTCGTTAAAAATTACGGTAAGACGAAATCACCAAATTAATCTGTAGAAATTTCACTGGATATGTAGCAATTCAGAGAAGTTTACAGTGGTGATGATGCGCTCCATCTAGATGTTGTTTGATTGATTATTTTTTTAGAAGGTTTTGGTCTTCATTGGAGAAACCGAGAGGGAGCGTTTCGTCATATTCATTATCATTCAGAAATTCAAGACCAACTCGCACTCTGCTTACGGGATCTCAATATAACCGTAGATTTATTTATTGGAGGGAGAAATCTTGATACTAAATATGTAATTTTTAGTATTTATTATATAACGTGACATCCAAATGATATTTTTTCATCTTAATTTTCATGTATTTTAACCGAGTTTATATTAGCATTAAGACGATCAACTACATTTCTACTTTATAGTGTTACCCTTTTGTAGCGGCACATAATTAATATAGTCAATTACTACTCATCAATACCAGCCAACACCACAAAACCACCAAATATCACTTATTTCTCCACCACCACCACTGCCCATCCCTCGTAGAATACTGGGCACACTCATAACTTTCAATCCCAGACGTCACATATAAAGTTTAGGTTTAACAAACTTAGGTCATCAATTAATTTATTCAACTATACGTTTTTTGTTAATACTGAAAATCATGCGTACGAACGATTACCAAAGATAGCAGTGGTACCATAAACAACTATTTTGTCTTATATGATTTGGTATCATCCCGAATTTTTTTTTACTCGCCTTTATTGATCGTGTCAAAAACAACCAACTGTATTTTTCACAATACAATGTTACCCGTCATGTAATTTTTTTTTTATTATTATTTTTGATACTAAAACTAATTTTTTTATAATTTCTTAATATTATCTAATTGTTTAATTAAGACCACACAAAGCTTTTGGTTGGCAACCTAGCGACAAGCTGGGCTCCAACTCCTTTTTGAATAACAACACCTAATCTATAGAAAATGAAAAAAACAATACCACCACCATTAAAACCATCCAGCGCCACTATTTCTTCCACCAAAACTAATGTTACCGCCTCCGACACTTAGTAACACCTGCCACCACTTCCACCACCTAATTCTTCTTTTACTATCGCCGCCACCACTAATATCTATTGAAATAATTTTTGTCAAAATTATTTATTGATGGAAATATGTATTAATATTAATTAAGGGACATTTATGATGTAAAACTAATAAATCATTTATCATGAGAAATTAATGAGACACCAATTAATAAAACACTTATACTAATTAATATTTAAGTTGAACAAACCATAACCATAGATTTATCTTCTCTCTAATCAAATCTGGACCACCACTTAATGGGATCAACCAGAGCCGTCGATTTATCTACTGGGAGACTAAATCATGACCTTATCTAGAATTACGCCACACGTGCGAGTAGTAAGGTGTGGTCTGTACAACCACGACCATAGATTTATCTTTTCCAAGGACAAATCCTGTCCACCACTCAGATAGGCTAAGTTAGCCAAACTGTGCTTTATAAGGGAGATTCGGTATCTCCCAACAATTTGATGCCTTTATTTCTATAGCTATGTTGGATTCATCATTCATGGATGACTCTCTCTAATGTTAATGGGTGGAGGTGGTACTTGGTAAAGTTGTTTGTTGGATGATGCTAACAATAACAGACTGAAATCGAAAGGAGGTACATCCCTATCCCTAATGTTAATCGAAAAATCAAAATTTTCTTACTCGGCTGATTTGTACTTGATTAAGATATGGTTAAAGGGAGTACATCCAAACGAGTCACGTCAAGAAGAATCAAGCAGCACCTTGGTTATACGCTACCTAAGCATATTCACTATAGTCTTATCAAAAAATGAGAAGACAGATTCTCTATAATTTTCTTTAACTTGTAGAGTTTTATTAACCACAAACGAATTTAGGGAGGTTTTGGAATCATGCATTTAGTGACGAGCAGTTTAATGTAGTAGTATGATGTCCCCTCACTAAATCATAAATGTATGGCATTGGAAATTGGAATCAAACATCTGGAATATAAAAGCCACCAACCTAATAAATTGGATATGGACATATCACTGATAAATTTGGAATTATTGCAGTTATTGATAAACAAAATGACATAGATAAAAACAAAGGTTACTGACAATATGATAATAGATTTACTGCCTTTTGAGGGCTTAGGTTTCTCACCGCAGTTTGAGCTAAGTTCTTGAGATTCAGATAGTTTTTGGACTTAATGTCCTTACATATAACAACATCAAAAGAGGATAAAAGAAGGAGCAGCTGATCCATGATGGAGTTGGTTTTCCAACTGGTTCGCCTTAAACTTCTTTGTAAAGTCTTGTTGATCTGGGTGTTGTTTCCTTTTAGATAGAAAGCTTTGCAGTTTCAATGGCCGGCCCACTCAAAAGCATCGTTGACAGCTAGGCAGTCCCCTTCTTCTTTTCCTTGGACTCTGGATCTTCTTGTCCTTCTGCCTATGGTTTCTCCATTAGGCCCTGTAATCGAAACACCAATACCAGTTAGGCATGTTACATGATCATAATATGTCAAATATGTAAAAGAGATATTTAGTCTGATTTCAGTAGGTTGTATGACAGGGCTTCTAGCTAGAGATCTAGTTATGTTTCTATCTTGCATAGCCAAGATCAAGCTCAAGTGGTCTATAACGAGTTTTCCCGTCCTTGAAGGACATGGTTTAGTCTTTTGAAAGGCTACTTCATATCTTGTTGTCCATATGAACTAGCATATGGTGGCACAAAGATCCTTCCATGGGCCAAAATGGGTTTGAGGGTGCGTGGTTTAGAACCAGCTCAAGCACCAGTCATTAAAAGTGGTAAAGTGACGAGCAACATTTTCCAGATTTAACGAACAAAATGACCAAACAGCTTTAGCGAAAGGACAGTGCATTAGAGAGTGTTCCCCTGTTTCAATATCATTCATGCACATAGAACAGATGGGGTCAATATGGTTAATATGAACATACATGGAACCACTATAAGGCACAATATTGGTTTTTACTTTCCAAATAAAGAACTTGATTTTTGGTAGAATATTTAGATCCCAGATTTTCATCGCAAGACTATCCGTAACTTGTTCCTGTTTATTGTCAAGAAGATCATATAAAGATTTACTAGTAAACCTCCCTTGCGGATTATCAATCCATCTAAGAGTGTCATCTTTGTTTTTATCAGGGATGATAGTTAAAATTTTCGCAATAGTGTTCCAGTTGAAAATTTGCTATAAAGCATGAGTATCCCAACCATTGTCAGTGATTAAGTGTTCAACTAAAGTATGGTTTCCAGTGTAGTCAGATTTTACGATCAGAGGATGGTCATCCAAGTCCGGTATCCAGTTATCCTTAAAGATATGAACACTATTACCTCTACCTATTTCCCAAATGCTATACTCTTTCACAAGCATAAGACCCGTGTGGATCCCTTTCCAAGCCCAAGAGGCGCCATCATTACAACTAGAATGGAAATGATTGGTATGAGGAAAGTACCTTCCCTTCATAGTTCTATAGGAAATCGAGTTCGGTTGTTTAAACAATCTCCAAGCATTCTTGGCAATCAGAGCGAGATTCATTTTATTTATATCTTTTAGGCCATTCCCCCCTTTTTCCTTACTAACATTGAGTTTAGACCATTTCTTCATATAGACACCATTGGAGACACTAGGGTCACCAGATTTCCCCCACCAGAAGTCTCTAATTAGACCCGAAGATTTCTTAGTAATTTGTTTAGGTAGAATGAAAGTAGACATGTTATAAACAGGAATGGTTTCAAGGACAGTTTTAGCTAAGATTTCCCTACCTGCAGGGGTGACATATTTTCCTTTCCAACCTGTGAGACGACCAGCCATCTTATCCAACAGATTATCAAAGCAACCAATTTTTGATTTATTGGTAAACAGGGGTCCTCCTAGGTATTTATCATCAAGCCTAATTTTCTTAACCTTAAGGATGTCAATTATGGACTTAACAAAGCTATCACTAATGTGAGGTGTGAAGAAAATTCTAGATTTGACCCGAAGTGTTACCATACTCCTCAAGAATGGTTAGGAGGTTTGAGGTCTGAGTGGTAGTAGACTTGGTGAAGATTAGGCAGTCATCTGCGAAGAGCAAATTAGTTATAGTCGGGAAATATTTTTTTATTCTAATTCCTGTGATTAGCCCCTGATTTTCAGCGTTGGTAAGAGTCCTCGAAAAGGATTCCATGCACAAAATGAAGAGGTAGGGAGATATAGGATCTCCTTGCCTCAGACCTCTAGTCGGTTTGAAAGGTTTACTAGGGACCCCATTTATGAGAATGGCCGAAGAGCTAGTGCTAATGTACTGGTGTATAAGATTACACCAAGCATCGCAAAATCCCATTTTTTTTTAGAATATCAATCAAAAATCCCACTCAACCCGTTCAAAGGCTTTAGACATATCAATTTTCAGGCCAAGGTAGTCGGTTTTAGATTTCTTATTTTTCCTCATGGCATGAATTATCTCATGAGCAACAAGGATGTTGTTAGAGATTAGCCGGTTTTTAACAAAAGTCGATTGGTAGGGAGAAATCAGCTTATCTAAGTGAGGTTTCAACCTATTAGCTAGAACTTTAGAGATTATTTTATAAGCAATGTTACATAGACTTATAGGTTTATAGTCTCCTGGAGTTGTAGGGTGCAAGACCTTCGGGATTAGGGATATAAAAGTTTGGTTTAGCTAAGTGAGCATGTGGCCACTACTGAAAAAGGCCTGAACAGTTTTGATGATATCACTACTGACAAGCTCCCAATTCTTTTGGAAGAAACATGTCGGGAAACCATCTGGTCCCGGACTGGCATTAGGAGGCATGTTAAAGAGAGTATCATGAATTTCAATATCAGTAGGCTTAGACAAAAACAAGATATTATCAACTTCAGTAATTTGGGAGGGAACAAGATTAACTATATCATGATTAATAACAGGAGAAGAAGTTGTAAGTAAATTTTCAAAATGAATATTCAAGCAATTAGCAATATTATTCCTACCTTCTGTCCACAAATTATTGTAGTCATACAACCCATCTATTTGATTCCTTCTTTGTCTAATAACTACATTTTGGTGAAAATAGTGATTGTTTCTATCACCTAGGAGGATCGTTCTTTCTCTACTCTTTATTTTCAACAGTTCTTCCTCAAAATCAAGCATTTTCTGAATTTCCAATTTAGTATTGCGAATGCTAGGATCATCCAATCTTATGTTAGGGGTATTCATGATAGAATCAAGTTTATGCGTAAGAGCAGCAAGATTATGATGTATATTTCCAAAGTCAAGTTTGTTCCAGCGACTAACCTCATATTTAACAGTAGAGAGTTTATTAACAAGAATAAAAGCATGGGAACCCTGGAAGTTACCATTCCAAGAAGAGTGGATTATGTCTCTACAATTTTGTTCTTCCTGAAACATGCTGAAATACTTGAAGGGTTTATGGCCAGAAAACGAGGGAACCTCTGTATTCAAAAATATTGGTGAGTGGTCAGATTCGACATGACTGAGAAGTCTGATGCTACATTTAGGGAAAAGGGTGAGCCAATCCCCATTATCTAAGCCTCTGTTCAATCTCTCTTCAATGAGAGAGTTGTTGGTGTGATGATTCGACCAGGTAAAAGGATAACATATACATCCTATATCCTTAAGCCCCAAATTATTGAACATGGAGTTAAACTTCGAAATGTCAATGTGATTAGCCGAGTTACCACCTCTTTTATCCTCAGGGTGGAGGATAACGTTAAGGTCTCCTAAGACTGTCCAAGGAGTGAGAATATTATGACTCATATGATTAACTACTTCCCAAGATTTATCTTTCCTACTATCTTTATAAGGGCTCCCATACATACAGGTTAGGACCCAAACCGATTTAGTTTTTTCTTTTCAAATTTCATAATTGATTTGATTATCATCTTGGTAGAGCACCTTAAGTTTTACAGAATTGTCCCATGCAACGACGAGACCTCCAGCCATTCCCACTGGGTTTTGACAAACATGGTTATAGAACAAAGATTTATGCAAGATTTTAACAAATTGCCAAGAAAGAATTTTAACAAATTTCCAAAAGTAGGAAACCTCAGGATATTGGAAGACAAGAAAATTGATGTTCATGTTGTATATGTCAATCCAATGCAAGTAAATATGGAGGATGAAAATTAAGAACTCATCAAAGTCCAAATAAGAAAAACCTGGTTCTGCACAATCCAAATATCATCAGCAGGTGAATCCCTTTCAACCAACATGATAGGAACTTCCAAAGCTTTAGACTTGATTCCAATTGCAGACAAAGCCTTATACTTCTTAGGTGTCTTTGTTAGAAATTAGACCTGCAGATTGAGAGAAACTAATCTACAAAGGAAAGATTTTTAGCCTGAGTCGAGGGATGCTCTTTCCTTAAGACAATATTTGCACTCTCTTATTTTGACTACAATGAGTTACAACAAATTTGTCTCCCAAGATAAAACAGGCTCAGTTCTTCCCAATTGAATATCACTTACAGAAAGATATTCAATTCACAGACACCAACCAAGAGAAGGATGTGATTGTTATTTTCTTACTGATAAAAGCTCAGAAGGGTTGTATTTATAGTTGTTGAATGGTCACAACAAACAGTTGTAACTGTTTGTCCAATCAACACCATTGATAACTATCTCAGATTTGAAATCCTTTTGTGACTATCCACTAAAAGACACAATCCCTTCTCAATCGTTGTAATGTTCAAATCCTGTAACTGCAAGTCCAACTTATCCGGATAGTTACATTTTCAAATATTGAAAATTCCAACAATCACCCCAATTTTTAAAATTTGAGTGATAACTATTTTTCTCTGTATCTTTGGCATTATGTATAGATAAAGGTGTCAGCTGACTTGAACCTTTATTTAGTCAAGATACAACAAGATTTTTCAAGGTGCTTAGTGACCATATATAGTCTTGAACTAGGAACCTTGTATTGAAAAATCGGATGTACCGGAAATAGATTGCCACTTTTAGTTATGTATGTAAAATACTAGCACATTTACGGCCTTGTGCTCTCACTTGGAATTTCATAAGTGCTCTCGAGATAAGCCTTAAGTCTCTTCAGAAGCGGCCTCACTTCCTACACTTAGATAGGTGAATCTATTAGCGTACTTGTATGATCTACGCTGTCTACAGATCCATTAAAAGAATACATTCTTATCCTCTTTCTTTTCCCATACAAGCATGCACTACCTAGGATGGTTTAGAGAATACTTCTCTATATGTTTAGTGCATCTAGTGGTTACCACTATGAATAGTTTTTCCCATTGAACCAATAGACTAGAGGTTATCAAGTTATTGGTTGGGTTACCATCATAGGCTACCTGATCATTTAAAGGCTTTAAACCCATCCCCCTAGATGATTTCCAGACAACATCCCTTGCAAGTCCTTTTGTAAAGGGATCAGCCAAATTATCTTTGGACTTAATATAGTTTATTGATATTACTCCTGTTTTGAATAATTCTTTCACATAGCTATGCCTTAGACTTATATGTCTATTCTTTCCGTTATAAACTTTGTTATATGCTCGCGAAAGTGTTGCTTCACTGTCACAACGCAGAGATATTGCCGGCATCGACTTAGGCCATAGAGGAATCTCCAACAGTAAGTTCCTAAGCCATTCAGCTTCTTTGCAAGCAGCAGAAAGAGCTATAAACTCTGCTTCCATTGTCGAATGAGAATTGCAAGTTTCTTCTTTAAAGCCCATGATACCGCATCCCCTGCAATGGTAAAAATCCATCCACTTGTGGACTTAGCTTCATTGCAATTGGTTATCCAATTAGCGTCGATATAGCCTTCTAAAACTGAAGGAAACCCGGAATAACATAAACCATAGTTTATGGTTCCCTTTAAATATCTAAAAATTCTAGAAACTACATCCCAATGGATGCTTCCTGGATAATTAGTAAATCTACTTACCGCCCCAACAAAAAATGCTATATCAGGCCGTGTATAGTGCATTGCATACATTAGGCTACCAACTGCACTCGCATAATCCAATTAGGATATTGCACGCCCTTTATTCTTTGCTAGTTTAACACTGGGATCAAAAGGCGTCGAGGCTGTTTTACTGTTTTCATGCTTAAATTTGTTAAGCATTTTGTCTATGTAATGAGACTGTGATAAAACAATACCACTAGGAGATCTCATAATTTTGATACCAAGTATCACATTAGCCTCGCCCATGTCTTTCATATCGAAACAAGACGACAAGAATTGTTTGGTCTCTGTTGCTATTTGCAAATCAGTAGCAAATATTAACATATCATCGACATAAAGACAAATTATGACTCCTTTTCCTTGAGCAAACTTATAGTATACACACTTATCATCTTCATTTATTTTGAAACCTTTACTTATAAACTTTTGCTCAAACTTTTCGTGCCACTGTTTAGGGTCTTGTTTCAGGCCGTACAAAGACTTCACAAGTTTGCACACCTTGTTTTCTTGGCCTTTCAAAAAAAATCCCTCAGGTTGTTCCATATAGATTTCTTCGTCTAACTCTCCATTTAGGAAAGCGGTTTTCACATCCATTTGGTGAACAACCAAGTTAAAAATGGATGCCAAACCAATCAAGACACGAATAGTGCTTATTCTAGCCACCGGAGCATATGTATCGAAATAATCTACTCCTTCTTTTTGTAGATATCCTTTGGCCACTAATCTGGCCTTATATTTATCAATGGTTCCATCTGCCTTGAATTTCCTTTTAAAAATTCATTTACTCCCAATCGTTTTATAACCCTGAGGTAAATCAACATATATCCAGGTCCCATTTCCTAAGATGGAGTCCTTGTCTTCATTTATAGCTTCCTTCCAAAAAGCGCAGTCTCGAGAAGCCATCGCCTCACTATACGTTAAAGGATCATTATTGATGTTACATATCATTTGAGTAATGATATCATCTCTGGTCCCTTCAACTAGATAGAGGTGAAAATCAGAACCATATTTAGAATAATTCTCATTTCTTTCTCTTTTGCTTCTTTTTGGTTGCGGCTCATCGACATTGTTAGGCATTATGGGTACATCATTGTTATGTTCAGCACCAAGTACTGGTTCGTCAATAGATTCCACATACTTTCTTTTCAAAGGAAATGTGTTTTCATAGAATTCAACATCTCTTGACTCAATTATAGAATTATAACTTGAAGAGTCATCAGAATTCATATTCAGAAATCTGTATGCCTTGCTGTTTTGAGCATATCCAATGAACACGATTTATAGCGCTTTAACACCTAATTTAGGTCTCTTTGGATTAGGTAATCTTACTAAAGCTCTACATCCCCAAACTTTGAAATACTTCAAATTTGGTTTTCTCTTTTTCAGAGATTCATAGGGGGAAACAAGAGTTTTCTTGTGAGGTATTCTATTTAGTATGTAACAAGCCGTGAGAAAAGCTTCACCCCACAGATTTATGTTTAATACAGAATTCAGTAACATACAATTAACCATTTCTGTTAGTGTTCTATTCTTTCTTTCTGCTATGCCGTTATGTTGAGGCATATACGGAGCTGTTACTTGGTGAATAATTCCATGGGTTTCAAAATATTCAGAATCCATATATTCACCTCCCCGGTCAGAGCGTAAGATTTTAATTTTACGAATCAATTGGTTCCACCTCTGCCTTATAAACCATAAACTTCTCCATTGCTTCGTCTTTGGTTTTAAGGAGATACATATAACAGTAACGCGATGCATCATCAATAAAAGTGATAAAGTATCGCTTACCACCCCTAGTTAGAACACTATTCAAGTCACATAAATCTGAATGTACCAAATCTAAAATTTCTAAATTCTTTTCTGATACAGATGGAAAAGGTTTTATAATAATTTTAGATTTCACACAAACATCACACTTATCATTTGAGGTTTTAGTGTAGTCAGGAATTAACCCTAATTTAGTCATGCTTCTCATACGTTTATCATTAATATGCCCTAGTCTAGCATGCCAAGTATCAAATGACTCTGAAACATAAGCAGAAGAATTTATTTCATTACTCAAGTTCAACTTGTACATTCCATTGGTTACATAACCTTTGCCAACATAAATATCACACTTAGATAGTATGACTTTGTCCGATTCAAACAAGATTTTGAAACCATGTTTGTTAAGGACACTTACAGACATGAGATTTTTTCTAATTTCAGGAACATGGAGAACTTCATTCATCACGAGTTGCTTTCCGGATGTAAGGTTGAGAACCACCTTTCCCTTTCCAACAATTTTGGCAGTAGCCGTATTGCCCATATAAAGGTCTTGTCCAGCAATCTCAACATAATCCTGAAATAGATTCCGGTCTCTTGCAACATGTTTTGTAGCCCCCGAATCCAACCACCATTCAGTGTCATTATCCATTAAGAATACTTCTGAAACTACAGCAGCAATCTTAGTGGGTTCTGATACATGATTTGCTTGGTCTGAATTCTTCTTTTTGAACAACCGACAATCCCTTTTCAAGTGTCCTATCTTGCCACAATGCCAACAAGCACCTTTTGGTTTGATCTTTTGTTCCTTTTGTTTGGTGCATCAATACTGTTTTCATCATGCTTTCTCTTGTGAGACTTCTTTTGGGATTTCTCTTCTACAACATGAGTATTTGGATCAACTTCCGACAATTCCATTTTTTCAAGATTTCTGGAATTTTCCTCAACTTGCAGACGCTTGAGAAGTTCTTGTAAAGACATCTCTTCTTTAATTAACTTGAGTTCTTTACGACATTCCTTCCATGACGATGGAAGTTTCGCAATTATGGTAGAGACTTGGAAAGACTCATCAAGCTTAATCCCATCAGAAATAATATTTTGCATAATGATTTGTAAATCATGAACATGAGATAATACAGAATTCCCATTTATTATTTCAAAATCATAAAGTTTACTTACTCGGAATTTCTTGTTCCCTGCATCTTCTACCTTATACTTGTGATTCAAGGTATCCCATAGTTCCTTAGCAGTAGTTGTAGTTGCTTCGTAAACATCATACAAGGTATCCGACAGATAATTGAGAATATGCCCGCAACATAGGAAATCGTCAAGTTCCCATTTCTTGCGTTTAACGTCATCTTGAACGACTTCACTTTCCTTTTCTGTTTCAGAGACTGCACTGCCTTCTGCTTCTGTAGTTGCACTTTGTTTTTCTGTAACTACATCTTTCTTTTTCTTTTCTGGTGCCGTATCAGTTAGTACATAAGCCAATTGCAGAAAGGTTAGATAGAAAAACATCTTTCCCTTCCAGCGTTTGAAGTTAGAGCCATCAAATTTGTCAAAACGGGTGATATCGTTAGTTGTCGGTGCTTTGCTTGAAGACTGAGCCATAACTATTGTCTTAAGATTGTTAGAAATTAGACCTGCAGATTGAGAGAAACTAATCTACAAAGGAAAGATTTTTAGCCTGAGTCGAGGGATGCTCTTTCCTTAAGACAATATTTGCACTCTCTTATTTTGACTGCAATGAGTTACAGCAAATTTGTCTCCCAAGATAAAACAGGCTCAGTTCTTCCCAATTGAATATCACTTGCAGAAAGATATTCAATTCATAGACACCAACCAAGAGAAGGATGTGATTGTTATTTTCATACTGATAAAAGCTCAGAAGAGTTGTATTTATAGTTGTTGAATGGTCACAACAAACAATTGTAATTGTTTGTCCAATCGGCACCATTGATAACTATCTCAGATTTGAAATCCTTTTGTGTGTATCCACTAAAAGACACAATCCCTTTTCAATCGTTGTAATGTTCAAATCCTGTAACTGCAAGTCCAATTTATCCGGACAGTTACATTTTCAAATATTGAAAATTCCAATAGTTTTAGCACTTTTGGTTTTGACGGTATAATCTTTGTGAGATCCTTCGTTGAACTCAGCTTTGGGTAAAAGGGTTAACATCTCAGTGCTCATATTGCCCGAGTCGATTTCCATGGGACCGACTTAAGAAAGAATAATGGCATGATCGATTGATTCCTAAAATTTTAGTCGAATGGCTAACTCGAGTTCAAGGTTGCACGGAGGCACCTAAAAAATGTCATAAGTTTGTAACCGCGGCGGACATGCGATCTGAAACGATACGCGATATGTCCATGAAATTCGTGTCCGATGAAAGTAGGACACTGGACACTGTGCAAATAATAATTAGATATTTTTGGACACGCCGTAAATGATTGATACTGGTATACACACCATAAATGATTCTGGCGAAAAACGTTGCAGGGATAGAGTCAACCAACATTTGGATCAAGTTCGAACAGGATCAAAGAACAATTCTGTACCTTAACTTATTAACTCGTCAACAAGCCCTTTGGATGATTTCATATTCAGGTTAAAAATAATGCCAAGTTGGATATGAGGACAAGAGGAGGAAATCATAGATTATGTACAATCTAGTCAATAGATTTTAGATAAGGACTTGATTGTACTCTGATGCATACCGTCAAGCAGTAGTAGTTGAACTTGCATCACACCTTTGGAATGTACGGCAACTAACAAAAATGAAATTCCAAATAGTTTTTTATTACTATAATTGAATTGGAAATAGAACAGCATTATGCAGGCTAATTAACAGATAATGACAGACTTAGTATATGCAAATTATGTTGCTTTCAGAATGTACCTATTTTCCGCAGTTGAATTGCATTCATAAACAAATTCCTTATAAATAAAACTGTGTTCTGCCGTAAGAACGAATCTGTGGATGTTTGAGTTTGATGCATACCATTACTGATTTTTATATGTCCTTGGACGGTCTAAAATGCCCGCTAATTGCTTGTCATTAATGTACTATGTTTTAGTAATCATGGAGTGTTTGACTAACTAAACAAGATTAATTAGTAGGGTATTGAATTAAAATTCAAATTCGCATGGATATATTCCTTTGGATTGGCAAATAAGATCATAAGAACGTTAGTATCAGCAATAACTTAAATCCTGAAATTTTAATCCTTCCCATCACCATCACCATCACAATCTCAATCACACAAAGTTACATGCCGGCTCTGAACTATAAAAAAAAAAAAATTCTAAATTTGATATTGCTATATTAACAATTACAAGCCTATCTAGTTTCCACCTTAGGGATGAAACGCTATATCAAGCAGGGACGGACCCATAATTCTACGATGGATAGGGCTGGAATGTCATTAGATTGCAAAGCGGCCAAAGGCCGCAATTTTTTTCCTGAAACGAGCTGCGTAGTTACTAGCTATTCGTGATTCATACGAAAAATACTAGAGAAGTAGACATCTAAACACTAAAACGAAGAAAATAATTAACTAAAAAATGGCCATCGAAAGACATTTAGAGTTTACCGAAAAAAAGTGGGCTAAGTAGTGAGCTACAATCAATTTAGTCTGGGCTAAAAATTACAAATCAATCAAATTCACACGCTAAAAAAAATTCTTCACCTGTGAGGGGGCGGGCTAAAGCCCCACTTATCCCCCTCATAGGTTCGTCCGTGATATCAAGCCAAATTCGGGTCCAAACAAATCCAAGCCAATGCAAGGAAAGCAAGCCGATCAAGAAAGAAGCATGGGTACTGGACTGACCTCAGTCTTCGTCAAGAGTCGAGACACTCAACAGACATTTAGGCTCTTGTTATTGTTCTCTCTCTAGCCAGTAGAAGAGTATGGTCATGATATAAATTTGAAACTCATTTGCATCTCATTTTGCTTATTGAGAAATAAAATTCTGTTTTGTATGGTTCCCGCATATTCTCTAATTTAGGGTGGAAAAATAAAATATCGCCAAGGTGTGGATGGAGACAAGGAGAAAAACTGAAAAGGTCAAAAATTATAGTACAAATCTTTTTTTTTTTTAGCTCGGTATAGTACAAATCTAGTTAGTTTTAATAGATAACAGACCGGGATTTTAATGTACTCGGCAAAAGTAGTAGTTGGAACTTTGCATCAAAGCTTTGAAATGTACGGCAACAAACAATTTAGATTACGTTTTAAAATGGGGTATTTTGGTTGATATGAATTAGATCTAATGAACAGATAACGACACATTTGTACACACGGTGTCCGTCCCTATCTCACACAGTACATAATTGGTATTCAAAATAAAATTCTATAAAAAGCAAAATAAAATTCTATAAAAAGCCGGTTGCTCTCATCTTTCATAAAACACCTGAACGAGTCTACTGATAGTTGATGCTTCCCATTACTGATTTTTAAAGCTGTTTTGCTCTAATCTTGTATATGTTTTTTTAGTGATCGTCCAGCCATTGACTAGCTAAATACGATTAATTAGTAGTGTATTGACTTAAATTACGAATTTGCATAGATATTTTCATATTTTTCCTTGGATTACTGATAAGATCGTAAGAACTTCAGTATCAGCAAAAGCATAATGCTCTACGGTTTTGAAATTTTCCACCTTCTCATCAGTCACATCGACTTTGTACGCAGCTACACTACAAGGATGAGTTCTAAAACTTAACCACTTGTTAACAAATTACAACGTTTGCACTACCGACTGGAGTTATCACACAGGAGTACATGTACCCAACTTTCTCCAAACGAAGCATGGGTACTGCCGTACTGCGCTGAACCTCATTAGTCATTACTTGGTCAAAAACTAAAACACAACAGTCCGTTATGGGCCTATGGCTACACCCTACAACTCCAGCATTTCCTGCCTGACGGATGTGAAACTTCATTTTTGGAATGTTTCGGGTGGGAAACACTTAAATGTACTAGTTAACAAGACTTCAATAGAGAAATATGAACCTCCTCAAAACTGATGAACGAGTACAACTAATTTTGGAAGTCCATAAAATTTATGGACCCAGGTATTTTCTCAAATTATCCTTGGCTTGATAAGTGATAACTAAGAAGATAACAGATTCAGGATATACTTTGAATTTCATGACCAAAAAAAACAGCCTTGGAGTCGTGGCCAATATAAACTAGGACATGGAATATCAGAAAAAAAACTACTGTTGCTCTTAGAACGTTTTAGTCTCCCAAACAGAAGAAATGAACTTACAAATCCAGGTAGATGTTTCAAGTATCAGTCACTGGTAAAGATATCAATGACTCACAAAATGTAAAATCAAGTAGTTGAGGATATTTGAAGTAAATTCAGGGGAAAAGATGGGCACTTAAATCTCACATTTTTGAGCCAGTGAACTGTCTGCTTTAAATAGAGTACCAACATACCTAACTCTACCCGGAATCATCCTAAATCAACTGCAAACAACTAATAAAACTACAATTTAACAAAATTCTTTCAGTTCATCCATGACGCTAGTTACCAACCATAGACAGTGCACTTCTCGACAGCACACATAATATGCTATGCCCAGCATAAAACTAACCAATTAACAGTTCTGCCTAGAATGAATAACAAGCAATTCTTAAGTATTAAACCAGAACATATGCGGAGTGCAAGAAGTTCACATGCACAAGTTAAGAGTGAAACCACAAAAGTCAAGCTCATCATTAAGCAACCAAGACAGTGAAATGTACCTAGCGCATCTTTTAGACCTGTTTCCTCCTAGTAGACTGAATACCCATGACCTCAACAGCCTGCAAAACCCTCAAGATGTTGACATGACTATAACTGTAGGAGGCTACTAGGAAGAGAAGGAAGTGCCTTAGTCTTTAAGTGTGATTTGTTCGAGTTCCTTGGTATCTGTAATTTACCCTGTATAACAATTACATTTAAATGTTCTGACAAATGTTACAATGCCATCTAACTGCACATCATCTATGTTCTATCTTGTTTCAGAATCCGGTTCTTCCATCCCGTGTCATAATATGGCCCATCTTTATTTCTCTATCATGTGATTCAAAGCATCAAAATGCCCAACTCTCGGTAATCTCCAACAAATAATCAAAGAAAGCACTCTTCTTTTACAAAAGAGGAATCCCCACCTTGCTAGTTATGCTTCAGAATGAAATATTGCAATCCTACCATAGTCCGAAACTCAAAAAAACCACACCTCATACAAAACAGAACTGTATGGTACCCACTGATAACAATGAATTAGTCTTTGTAATTTTCCCAAGTTTCTTAACCTCTAGATCCTATTCTAAAGACTTATGCATATATGAATTTTAATCACAATTCTAGTTGTTTTTCGTAGCTTCGGAATGTCTATCTTGCTTCTAGCCTATCTTTCTAGCTTATTGCACGTGATCTTAGTAAATTAGTATAGGATACACCTCAAGATTAGAGACAGGTTACGTAGATGAGCTACACAACCTTATTATACAGGAGAGTGAAATACTCACAGTTTAAATTAAACAAGCAATCCAACACTACAGTAAAACCTACTAATCAACACCTGTCTTTCGTTATCCTGACACTAGAATCATAGAAACTATAAACAGAACAGGATCATATCATAAACCCCTAACAGTTACAGAATTGACTTCTTCTAAGAGTCTAAGAACTTCAATCTTCAAATAAAACTACCGATTTCAGGATTCTCTGCTTAAGTTCCAGTTGTTTATGCACTTGTACATCTCTTTACTCCAAGTTTCATACTTCACCACCATCTAAAACATTGATCCTATGTGATGCACCTATGTCTGTGATTTCGTGCCAATGCATGAGTTCATGTGTCTACCTGCCTGTCTGTCCATGTGGTTGTTTTCCTCAACTTCTAGATTAGATCATAATCATAAGTATCCATTTATTTCAGTTTCAATCACTCATTCTAGCTTATACTGCCTAGCTAAGGAACATTTACTTTGTTTCTAGCCCGTCTTTCCTGCCCTGATGCATGATCTCATTCTCCGTTATCAAAGTTCCTTATGAAGTAATTAACTCTAAAAATACCCCAGCAATGGAATAGACTGTACATCTTGATGTACACCGTATATGGAAACATATCTATGAAATTCAATATACAACTACATTATAAAATTTCTCTACCTAATAATCCTTTCAATAGATTTGTGATGATTGTATATCTGCCAACTCCAAAACTTCAGGTTTCACCAGCATTTTAAGGGTCTGTTCATACATTTATGTTTGATGTACATGCATTGGCTTAGAAAATCTTCTCACACAGTCGAAACATGTAGATGCATGTTCTTAAAAAATCTTCTCACACAGTTGGAACATATCAAACACTAAACCCCGAATGTTAATTTCACAAAATCATATCATCAACTAACAATTGAACACAAATAAAAATCACCAAAAGTAACAGAAAAAATATTCACATAAAAAACTCACATTGTTGTTATCACTTACTTGAAATAAAGCTGTAATTAAGCTAAATACAACATACTTCGTTAAATGTCTCTTAGAAAGAAAAGAAAAAAGAAAACCCTAGTCTTAAATTTTTTGTTTTCCCCCAAATTATTTAAGATAACCAGGAATTTTAATACGAATAAAAAGCATACTCATGATATAAGCAATAACAACAGAAGCAATCCCGACTGAGACGAAGAAGATCTTAACACTTTTATCACGATTACGATCAAAACCAAGATCTAAGAGAATAATACCAAGACCACCGAGAACAAACATAAAACCAGATGAAAGCCCTTCAATTATGTACTGACCATTAACACGTCCAGGCAAGAAAACAACTGGTCTTACAACACCTGTAAATCTATCTTGAGTAGATCCAATTCCTGGTGGTTCAACAATTACGTCGTATACAAATCCTGATACAACTAAGAAATAAGTTAATAAGACTAATGATAGCACTGTCATTGATGATGGGAGTGTAATTGATGGAAGTCTCATGGTTTTCGCCATTTCGTGTTGTTATGTCGCAGATCTCAGAGGGATTTGAGTTTTCTAGGGCTTCTTTTGGTGAAGAAGTGGGACAACAAATGACAATTACTTATTTCCACCCCATTTCTATTCGAGTATGGCGCGACAAGTCGTGCCCACGAGGCTCCGATCACCACAGTTGTGTGCCGCGTATTAAGCACCACATCACTTCAATTTGGTCCAATTCTGTGCACACTTCTTAGTCGGTCCGATTCTGTGCACACTCCTTATTCGGTCCACTCCTTTAAAAAGTAATAGTATGTAACCCGTGCTACGCATCGGGTTTGGCGGGAACCATCGATTGGTGTGGCGGGGCTTCGCCCCGCTCCCGTTGCCTAAATGTATTAAAACATCTTCGAAAAATTCTTAATTTGTATGATTATTTTTAATGGATAGAAAAGTTTGATACGTACCTTTAAGTAATCAAACTACTCCAAGGTTTGAAAAACACCCGTTTTTATTGAAAAAATGACTGTTAAAACGGTCACACCCATATGTTGTGGTTGTGAGGGTCTCTGAACCCCGTGCATTTATAATGCCGATAAATAGAAAATAACGGCAGTTTTTTAGTACCGTTTTTCAGTTTTCATACACGTTATAACCGTTTTTCTAAAATTAGTTTGAATGTTTTTTTCTTCTACATAACATTTTAACGTGAGTTTTTTAAAACTGTTTTCCCGTTATCACGCACGTTATAACCGTGTAAATAACTTTCTTACCATTTTTTTTAATTTTTTTTTTCTCTGGATTGAAAGCTGCAAACTTCGAATTAATTTTTTTTAAATGATACAAGGAAAGTAACTGCAGGATTAAAAACTTCGAATTTAAAAAATATAGGATTGTTAAACTAGTATTCATCATTTAAAAAGATACGCGAACCAACTACGACCACCACCTTTTTATTTATTTATTCATGTATTCTTCATTTTCTCGACGGTTCCTTTCCACATTATAGTCATCGTTGTGGAGGTACTGGCTATCTTCATTTGCATAAGTATCATCATCATAATAACTGTTATTATCGTTGTCAGAACCTCCTTCAGTATCATCATTATTGTTACCTACTTCATTATTGTTATCAATATTAGAATTATATCATTCGTACATATGTTGAACACCATGGTCAAAGCGATCGGAAGTGTAACGAGAATCATATGTTGGATTCATATTCTCATAACCTTGTGTATTGTCTCCAAATGAAAGATTACCAAAGTCACTCACCGGTAACCTTTCGTATGGGATTTGAACTTAAGGATCATGCAAGTTGTATGGTAGAGGAAAATGCTCTGGATTATTAACGGCCTCCTCTTCTAGCATATTTAACCATTGTTCCTCTTGAGGTAAAACCGGTGTTTCATCTTCCCCCGCTATCCAGTCAAGCATATTGTCATCCCTCGGTAGACTATGAACGTTGTGAATATAAACATGACTATCGAATTATACATATTTCTTATACTAACAATAATCAAATAAAATTGTAGTTTAGTGATATAGGTCATCTATTAGTGGGACAAAATTTAAAAATGATTGGTCACAACGTTTTTTAGGCACGTTATAACCGTTACATAGGAAATTCAGATCATAATTATTTTTAATTTTCTATTTAACCGTTATAACGCCCGTTTTTATGAAAAAACGTACAAAAACGCGTTTTTTGTCAAAATAACGCGTTTTTAACCCAGAGCATTCCCGCACCCGTCAAAACCCTATATAACGGTCACGCCTAGTGCCCGTGACCTTAGCCGTGACCGTTTTTCAAACCTTGAACTACTCCCTTCGTCCCACTATTAGTTGACCTATTTGTTTTTAGATTTTGTCTCATTAAAAGTTGATTTTATATCATTTGATACTCATGTTTGTATTAGTTACGTAGTTGTTTTAAAATATTTTTCAATGATATAAAATTTATGAATATCCGTGGTATAGTTTAAGAGATGAATCATTTCTAAACTATACTACTAGGTCAACTAATAGTGGGATGGAGGTAGTATTTCATTGACAATCAAACTATATTATATGTATGGTTTAAAAGGACTTGGACATGATGAAAGTATAAATGAAATTTTAAATTACCAACAAAAAAAAAATAGTGTTAGAAAGGTTTAATCTCAATGTAATATCAATTCTAGATAGTCTACTTTATGGCGTAATATTTCCAAAACTATGTTCAAATGGTAGCCAAGCTCAAATGTTGTTGGTTGATTAATCACCATCCTATTGACCACCGTTGATAACGAACCATCAAGACATGATAATTACAACGGACCTATTATCTTGTAAGTTGATAACCATCACATAAAATATTCGTTCTCTTAATGGAAAACAATAAAAGATAACTTGTAATTAATTAAAGATGACATAAGCTTATAACAGGAGCCAACTTTTACATACGTCGGAAAATTATCATACTATGATCAGTCAAAAAACTACAAATCTTTTTGTCTATACGAAGTTTTGGACTTTCTAGTACATTCGATGTGATTGTGACAAAATCTACATTCTCGGTCCGGATAAAAAATCTAAAGAATAACATGTACATTAATAAAGTTGAACAGTTGCACCTAAAGCAATGTTCCTTTGGTTGCACCTAAAGCACTGTTCATGCATACCTCTGAAGTGTCTAATGCTTTTCCAATTGAAAAAAATTGAACCCTTACCGCACGGGAATCTAAGACTACTCATTGAAGTTTTGTTGCATATTACAATAGCAACAAAAGATGGAACTGCAAGTGCTGGTTCACCGATTACCTCAAGTTGTAACCTTGGCATTGTTTCTCCCATTCTTATGCTTAGGAAGAAAGAAAATGCACCTTTCTGTTTTGGGATTGAGAAAAAATACCGACTGATGCAGAAATTCGAAATTAAATATCATTTGTGGCCAATATGAAAAACTCACATATTACTACAAGCATAAGGTTTAATTTCTAAATCTAAGTCCGAAAGAAAGCATATGACTCAACATAGCTAAATGGATACATCTATATTTCAAAACATTAGTTAGAGACTGGAAAAAGAAAAAGTTAATTCGACATACCCCAAATGCAAAAACCACCACAGTATACTCTTACAAATCCAAATCTAACTAAGACATCATAATATCATATACTCGTGTATCTCCCATACCGTAGCCAAGCTATCATCATATTTCACCCAGATTTTTTTTTTTTTGAGGTCTCGATAGATGACAGATCTCTCAGCTCTATGAAATAAACTTCTTTGGCCGCACCTAAAGCAATGTTCATGCATACCTCTGCAAGCAGAAACGCAAATAAAGTAAGTATCACAACAAAGTCCTGACATTTACTAAGGACACCTCTTGTTACATACTTCTAGTAAAAGTTTCCTACTTTTAGTAAGAAAACGGACCTAGATACTAACTTTAGAAGAGATTCTTTTCCAATTGAAACAAATCAAACCCTTACCGCACGGGAATCTAAAACTACTCATTGAAGTTTTGTTTCATATTACAATAGCAACAAAAGATGGAACTGCAAGTGATGGTTAACCAATTACCCCAAGTTGTAACCTTGGCATTGCTTCTCCCATTCTTATGCTTAGGAAGAAAGAAAATGCACCTTTCTGTTTAGGTATTGATAAAAAATACCGACTGATGCAAAAATTTGAATTTAAATATCATTTGTGGCCAATGTTAAAAACTCACATATTACTACGGGCATATAAGGTTTAATTTCATAATCTATGTCCAAAAGTAAGCATCTTACTCAACATAGCTAAAGGGATACATCTATATTTTAAATCATATTAGAGACTCAAAAAAGAAAAAGTTAACTCGACATACCCCAAATGAAAAACCACCACACTATACTCTTACAAATCCAACTCCAACTAATCCAATCATAATATCATATGCACATGTATCTCCCATACCGTAGCTAAGCTATCATCATACACTCTTGTACTTCTTATAATCGTTGCTAATCCACCATCACATTCTCGTGTTTCTCACACTACCCATCTTCGTATACTCATGTACCTCGCACTCTCGTTATGCAAAGCCACCATCGTGCACTCTTGTGCATCCCTCTTTTATGTCCTGCACATGCTGTGAAATCTCCAACTCCGTCTTCTAAACCATTACCAGAAGCACAACATGGGAAATATTCCTGAAGCAAAAGAAAATCGTGACAATTTTCAAATCACATACCGGTCAATAGTTTTTCTTTGAATATCTGCCACCTTTACATTTCCGGTTAATAAGTAGAAACTGGTATACCTGAGATATTATTGAAAATACAACGACTTTTATTTGGCACCAAAATTTTGTGGTTTCTGAGAAAAAAAAGAGCATTGCGTAATTAACACCTAGTGCAACCGCAATTCAAAATACACAACCAATATAATAGATGCACTGAAGGTACCAGGATACAAACAAATTAAACTTTTTCGTTTGGCAGGTAGCATATCATTGTTTCCATATCCCACACATTTGCCTGATCAACAACACAATTTTCGGAAACTCCCCAAATAAACTATGGAACAATTAGAGGACTGAACTAAAAAAAATAAAACAAATTAAGAATCTGAAAAATAGAGATAAATCATATACATTAGAAATATGGAAGAAAAAAAATTATGGTCAAATTAGAGATGATGGCAAGCCGTATCGCATTTACCATACTATTGTGATAGAAAATTTGACGACATTGCATCAAGCTACTTGTCACAACTAAACAGTACTGTCATTGGATGATGAAAGTAGACACTGCATCCAAAGATTTAATCAAAATATATTAAAAAAAAGTTCGTAGTCTGATGCCTATAAAACCACCCATCAAATCATAGAACCATCTCCTACCATATCATAAGAAATTAACTCTCATCAGCCGTGAATATGTTTTTTGCGAATGGATGGGGATCACTCAACGAAGCATGTAAACATCCAAATACCTGCAAGGGAAATACATTAATCATACCAATTCAAGAATTCACAATGACATAAAATTAGAGAAATCCTCGGTCAGATACCACAAAAAATTGATAAAATGATAATTAAAAAAAGGAAAAATGGTCAAAATGCCCAATTTGGGAGCCATGGTTGTGGAAATCCCCCAGACTTTTGAAATATGTTAAAATGCCCTGATTCGTTAACTATTACCTGGGAACCATTTTAATCTTTTTCAAAAATCAGGGGTAATGGACCTATCCTTTTGAGTTTCTTTCCTCTGAATCATCGAATTCTCATGAATTTCAACCAAGCATGCACTGCAGAACCATAATATCAATCATGTGACTTTGAAATTTTATCTAGCAATTAAAATCAAGCAGTAACTTAGCAACTTCAATTAGCATTTTATAATTATTCCCAGCCAGTATAATTACAAACTGGTAAGACTACACTGTACAGTGATTAGTAAGACTATGTTCTTATCTGGATGCCATTTCATGATTAACTCAGGAAAAAAATAAAGTCGCGCAAACAAAAAAAAAAAGAATATAGATCCAAAACAACCTTTCAGTCGTGCAACTCTCACGAATCATGTACTCTTATCGAGCAAAGGATAAATGTTTCAGCCAAAAATATTTGTCGAGATCACTGTATTTGTATTGCAACAACAGACCAAAAATAATAAGAAGATTAATTACTATGCGCATGAAATCAATAAGCTTTCATCTTCGAAATAGAAATGTCCAAACCATGAGCCAAATTTCTGTTTCTTTTGCTGGCTATTACGGGAACCAGATATATCTTAGTATATTCCCATTTGATCAATTTCATATCTTATCATCCAGATATATCTTAGCATCTTCCCATTTGATCAATTTCATATCTTAGCATCGTAAGCCTGCAGTATACTTACACACAAATAAAAGATTAAAAATACTCAAGTTGCACACACAAATAAACTATCATTCTTTTGATCAATTCCATATCTTAGCATCTAAAGCCTGGAGTAAAATATAAATGACACACCAATAAATATCATTGAACAACAAAAAACATCAACAACTAAACTGGGAGAACCTACTTCAATTCCATGCATCTCCTAAGCTCATTTATAAGTAGATATCACTCATAGTCTCGTAGAACAATACAATTTACACTAATAAATATTTTATATTTTTAACAACATATCCCCAAGTATCAACGTTGTCAATCACCAACACACCACGACAACTAAGAAGACTTACTTCCATCTTGTATTGATCCTGCAAAAAAGGTACAAATAAACAGGAAAAAAATATGATCTGACATAAGCAAATAAATACCATACACAAACGAACCTCATTTCAGCTTTAAGTTATAAGGTACTAAATAGATATTTATATATTAATGATATAAATTTTAATTCTCGTTTAAGGTTCCTCCTACTGGTTTCATCATCTATCTAACCTTTATCATTTATCTCCCTAATTCTACTGTCACAACTAATAACCAGTAATTATTTTTCTCAACAAACTTCTTTTGTGTCTATCGGTTAGAGTATTGCTCGGTCGAACTCGCATGCGTTGCTATCTCAAGCATGTTTTTCAATGTTAGTGATCAAAACTATAAGTCTTGATTTCTAGTCTACTATAGACAAGGTCTCGGACTAGGATATAAAGTATAGTTGAGCTCAAGAAATCCATGGCAATCATCATACAAGACGAAGGACTACTTAAGGAACTGGTGGATCTTTATCGACTAAAAGGTATGTGGAGACTTGAACTTATTTATCACTCAAAAGTATATTTATCTCCTATATTGAGACAAAAGTTATTTTTCTATATAGACTTAGATTATACATATTTGGTATTTCGAGCCGAGTTTACCTCGCCTATCTATTTCTCGAAATATGTGTTGGTAAAGCTTTCGCTTTAGCCAAGTTCTTTTTTACCTAGTGACGAAAGTCATGATTAAGTTTCAATCATTTTGAAAATTGCTCTGATAAAAAATTGTTTGTGAATAACAACTATATAACGTCCTCTGAGAATATTTCAATGATTGAAATGAGAGTTTAAATTATATAACCATTGGAGGATATAAGCATGATTGAAATAAGTCTTTATTCCTTGAACCGAATTTTGCGAACTTTGTTGATCAAGAGAACCGGAGAAGTACGTGATCTAAGTCCGCGAACTGGTGGAAGTTCTCGATCCGAGAATTTCTGCTGGATTTTGTGAACTCCATCAGAGAACTTAAGTCCGCGAACTTGAGTAGGTTATGTATAAAAACGATGTTTGTGAACTTATCTTTATAAACTAAGGAATGCAATTGCAAACCATGGATATATAGTTCATGAACCGATTCGAGTGAATCAAATCGTTTTTGCTTCAATTGTGTCTTGTGTAGTACATGATATTTCCTTGCAATTGAACAACTCTCTAACTAGTTCATTTGAGTCATTTGAACTAGTTATGTTGAAGAAGAATATGGTTGATATGAAAGTTATCATATGGATAACCATTTGGTTAACTATTGTTGAACCAAATAATGTACAAGTTTGGGTACGGTTCATGTGTGTATAACAAGCTATGTTTTCGATATAACGGTTGATAAATATTATCTTGAATCTAATCAGGTTTTTATCTAACGATGAATATTGAATGCTTTGTTACCAAGCTAACATTGATTGCAAACCCTGATTTGAAAGACTATATAAGGGAGAAATCTAGCAACTAGGAAACCTAATCCCCATGCATTCTATGTGATACTAGTTGTGCTAAGCTAGAGTCTATTCTCCTTTAACCTTTGGTTTTTTCTTCTAAACCAGGTTAACGACTTAAAGACTTCATTGGGATTGTGAAGCCAGACCGATACTAGTTTTCTTGTAGTTGTGTGATCTGATCTTGTTGTTTCTATCGTACGAGTACAATTGTAATAATTGTCTTGAGATTTCTATCTCCGATAGGCAAGATATAAAAGTATTCACAAATATATTCGTCTCATCGTTTGTGATTCCATAATATCTTTTTTCGCTGCGTCGATTAAGACTATTGTGAGGTGATTGATAATACTGAGCTGTTCTTCGAGAATATAAGTTTAGTTTATCAATTGGTTCCTGTTCACCTTGATTTATCAAAAGACGGAACAAAAACTTGTAGGTATATTCGTGGGAGATGGATTTATCTATTACCGTAGACTTTTCTATGTGATACATATTTGTTTATTAAAGTCTTCGACTTTTGGTCGTAGCAACTCTTAGTTTTGGGCGAGATCAGCTAAGGGAATCAAGTACGTAGTATCCTGTTGGGATCAGAGATGTAGGAGCATAACTGTACCTTGGATCAGTGTGAGATTGATTAGGGTTCAACTATAGTCCAGATCGAAGTTAGTTTGGAGTAGGCTAGTGTCTGTAGCGTCTTAATACAGTATATGTTTAATCTTGACTATGTCCCGGGGTTTTTCTGCATTTGCGGTTTCCTTGTTAACAAAATTTTGGTGTCTGTGTTATTTCTTTTCCGCATTATATTTGTTATATAATTGAAATAATACAGGTTGTGCGTTGTTCAATCAATTAGAATATCCGACCTTTTGGTTGTTGATTTAAATTGATTGACACTCGGATATTGGTATTTGGTACATCCAAGTTATCTCCTTATATTTAATAAAGACTCACAACTTTCTATTTGCTTGAGTAAAGATCGAATCAAGTGAGAGAGATATAAACTCTTTGATATACTTTTATCTAGATTGAGTCTGACTGTCTAGTTGATTCTCTAGAAAGTATATTGGAGTTTTTCCATACAGATTGCTAATTGAAATATTGGGTGTGGTTGTTAGACCCCTGTTTTTTCACTATCTATAATGTCTTATCGCTGATAGTACTCCTTTGTGCTTCGATCTATCGTCGCAAGGATTAAAACGACAAAATCAATATAAGATTATGATTTATATAGTACAAGATTTCCGTTTAAACAAACAAAATAACTTTCCTATAGGCAAAATAAACAAACATGTGTTGACATCTGTAGTACTTCCATGATCCATGTTGGAGATGATTCACACAACTTGGGGAACAAAGTTGCAGTGTCAACATATCTTCCTTCTAATATCAAATGATTAAGGTATCTTGCTCCAACCTTGAAGTTAAAGTATCTTGCTACAATCTTGAATTTAAAATAAATAGTGGGATTCATATAGCAAGCCAATGAATACACTAACTAATAAGTTAACATGCAACTATAACCGTTATCAACCACAACTACAACAATCATTCTGCATCAACTTAATTTAGAAATCGGAAGTTCATAATAAAACTACCACAGCCTCAGAACAAACTATCCAAGGAGTTCAAAGTACCTGACCTTCCTCAACCGCAGCCAATGTTTTCTCCTGATTCCCATGTTGAAGAAGCCAAGCTAATATGATCTTCCGCATCCCTACCAATAGAAAATCTCTTAGGTCTCGGAAATAATAAGTTCAAATAAAGTACTTCAACAATAAAAAAATCTCTTAGGTCGCAGAAATAAGTACTTCAGCTAGAATGAGCATAAAAAGGATTTTTTTTCTATTTTAATTCATTTCTAAGTAAATTAACTAACACCGAAGCGCTTGTACGGATAACATCCATACATGCTAGCATATTAAAAAAATTATTTTGTTAAACACTACGCACATCGGCATCCCCAGCAATCCACTGAACACTTGCATAGCTGCTGCCTGCATTTCCATGCGAGTATTACAACTACTAGAATAAGGACCATATACCCATTTAAGCAATGATAAGTCAGAATATTTGTATATTTGTAAATAGAATGCATCATACCTGAGAAGAAGCATGAAGAAAAGCATAGTCCTTTGCATTGTAATGCTCAAAACAATGAACTAATAGCATTAGTTGCAAGCTCATCATTTTTAGATGTGGCCACACGTACTCCTAGGCCTATAATATCATCATCACAATTGAAACATATTAATTAAAGATTAAAAAAATATTTTGTTTGATATTACCATATAGAAAAGATTACAAATTGTAGTGAGAATAAGACACCATATTAATTAAAGATTAAATAATATGTAATATCAGGAAACACTCATGAACTTCTCCATTTTGTGGTCTGCAAGCCCCTCTTTCCTATCGACCAATCATGTCGCTTCTAACCTATCTGCTCCGCTTTTAATTAAAGATGGAATTAGGCTAGTCGACACGTTTGTTTTCTTAAGAAAATAGATCTTGAGCGTCCAAGTCAGTCGCAAACTAATCACGACCACGCGACTTGGCAAGCTCAGGCGACAATACTTAGATCAACCTAATAGGATGTCATATCTGGCACTCAACTCCTTCCAACAATGTAACAACCCAATAGAATATATGACTAATTGAACTGAACACGAAATAATCATTTTCATTCCTTAGTGCATGCAAGAAATATTACGGAAAGTAATTTTTCCAAGAGTCTTTGTTTATTCTTTTTAACATAGAAATTGCTTGTGCTTATATATAGTATTTCAATATGGAAACAAAGCATGGTAGGTTCCCATATGACATAACTAAAAGAAGAACTTCGGATCATTGGCACAATGGCAGATATATATATCTAAAATTTCTTTAAAAAAAACAACAACATTAGAACCAAAGTTTCATGCGTTCCAGGAGGTCCCAGGTTCGAGCCCCCAATGGTGTAATATTGCGGGAATTAACATGGAAGGTAGTGTTAGTTTTCCCTCCTTGTGACACAATCTCCTGATTAAGGTATCTTGATCCAACCTTGAAGTTAAAATATCTTGCAACAATCTTGAATTTAAAATAAATAGTGGGATTCATATAGCAAGCCAATGAATACACTAACTAATAAGTTAACATGCAACTATAACCGTTATCAACCACAACTACAGCAATCTAGTGACAATCATTCTGCATCAACTGAATTTAGAAATCGGAAGTTCATAAGAAAACTACCACAACCTCAGAACAAACTATCCAAGGAGTTCAAAGTACCTGACCTTCCTCAACCGCAGCCAATGTTTTCTCCTGATTCCCATGTTGAAGAAGCCAAGCTAATATGATCTTCCGCATCCCTACCAATAGAAAATCTCTTAGGTCTCGGAAATAATAAGTTCAAATAAAGTACTTCAACAATAAAAAAATCTCTTAGGTCGCAGAAATAAGTACTTCAGCTAGAATGAGCATAAAAAGGATTTTTTTTTCTATTTAATTCATTTCTAAGTAAATTAACTAACATTGAAGCGCTTGTACGGATAACATCCATACATGCTAGCATATTAAAAAAATTATTTTGTTAAACACTACGCACATCGACATCCCTAGAAATCCACTGAACACTTGCATAGCTGCTGCCTGCATTTCCATGCGAGTATTACAACTACTAGAATAAGGACCATATACCCATTTAAGCAATGATAAGTCAGAATATTTGTATATTTGTAAATAGAATGCATCATACCTGAGAAGAAGCATGAAGAAAAGCATAGTCCTTTGCATTGTAATGCTCAAAAAAATGAACTAATAGCATTAGTTGCAAGCTCATCATTTTTAGATGTGGCCACACGTACTCCTAGGCCTATAATATCATCATCACAATTGAAACAGAAAAAATATTTTGTTTGATATTACCATATAGAAAAGATTACTGACACCATATTAATTAAAGATTAAATAATATGTAATATCAAGAAACACTCATGAACTTCTCCATTTTGTGGTCTGCAGGCCCCTCTTTCCTATCGACCAATCATGTCGCTTCTAACCTACCTGCTCCGCTTTTAATTAAAGATGGAATTAGGCTAGTCGACACGTTTGTTTTCTTAAGAAAATAGATCTTGAGCGTCCAAGTCAGTCGCAAACTAATCACGACCACGCGACTTGGCAAGCTCAGGCGACAATACTTAGATCAACCTAATAGGATGTCATATATGGCACTCAACTCCTTCCAACAATGTAACAACCCAATAGAATATATGACTAATTGAACTGAACACGAAATAATCATTTTCATTCCTTAGTGCATGCAGGAAATATTACGGAAAGTAATTTTTCCAAGAGTCTTTGTTTATTCTTTTTAACATAGAAATTGCTTGTGCTTATATATAGTATTTCAATATGGAAACAAAGCATGGTAGGTTCCCATATGACATAACTAAAAGAAGAACTTCGGATCATTGGCACAATGGCAGATATATATCTAAAATTTCTTTAAAAAAAACAACAACATTAGAACCAAAGTTTCATGCGTTCCAGGAGGTCCCAGGTTCGAGCCCCCAATGGTGTAATATTGCGGGAATTAACATGGAAGGTAGTGTTAGTTTTCCCTCCTTGTGACACAATCTCAGCCCTCACCCCCCACCCCCCCAACACACACACACACACACACACACACACACACCCACACCCCACCCCACACCCCATCCGCTTCGGCTGCCTTGGATAGGTTACCCATGAGGCTCGCTGGTAGGTTAGCACAACAACCTGTTCAATTAATGTAGTAGTATGTTGTTGAATCCTATCTTGTTAGGCTTCCAACTATTTAATGTAATCCTCTTTATCCAATAATAATAAATCTAAAAAAAAATTGAACCAATAATAAATTTAAATCAAAGTATCCATAATAAATTAAAATCTTATAACTTCATTATAAAATTCCACCCCAAAAATCAAAATCAAAGTATCCATAAATAGGATGAAGCTCAAGACTCCATACTCCACTTTTTTTTCTTTCAAATTTCCACATCTTCAGTAACAATGGTTTCACAGCCTTTTGAGTTTTTTGATCCGGTTTGAGTTTGATGAATGGTGTGTAAACTATTCCTGCAAGATGTTACGTTAAGATAGTATTGCTTTCAAATTTCCACATATTCAATACCTATGCTTTCACAGCCTTTTGAGTTACAGCCTTTTGAGTTGTCTGATCCGGTTTGAGTTTGATGAATGACGTGTAAACTATTCCTGTAAGACGTTAAGATAGTCTCAATCCTGGTGTACTATATTACAAAATCAATGCAACACCAACCAAAAATATATATTGACATTCAAACCAACAATGAATCATAAAAAACACATGGTAAAACATTAGTGTAATTAGGATAGGCATACGAACTTTATTCACAGATCTCCATTGCTACACTATTCATGATAAATATATGAACTTAACCTAATGTCACTTCCATCTACGAATAGGAAGAGTTTCATGCCTAAGAATACCTTGGCACTTCTAAAAACGACATAGCTGATGTTAATATTTGTATCTTTGTATCAACCAACTCTCGCTCAAGGTCATAAAACCAAATCTGTGATCACAGTGGTACAAATAAAGACTGCCTAAATATACAGGGAGGGAGAATTGTTATCCCAAGCTCGTAGGGCCTTCATCTACCTTCAAATGATGTACTGACGAAATCATTCCCTGTAGTGAAAAAATAATTCATTAGTTAATTTCTAGAACATTATCGGAATACTGTACAGGAACTTTTCATGATGTTAGTGATATTGTTAATAATAAAACATAAAACTTAATACATCTGTTTATGCTTCTAAAGCCAATTGATACCACATGCCATTCCTAGATCTCAAATAAGGGAAAGGCTTAACTCATACATCAAACCAACAAAATTATAACTTAAGAGGGATTATCCATCAAAGTGTAGAAAACATATCACAATCAATTTCATATACATCCTAAGCTACAAACTTTGAGTTTAGTCTATGATTTTATTTCTCCCTTTCCACCCATTTGTCATTTCTCTCACATGGATTGTGAAATAAAAAGAACTGACGATTGAAAGTCCAGTGATAGAAGCTGGTTCAACTAAAATGCAATCTAACAATTTGCAGATTTTATATCCATACTGCAAATCCATTGCAATCTTATAGTTCAACTCATTGAATCTTACAACTACCTATTGGAAATCCGTATAAACTATTAACAATGCCGGTCCTTAATTTCACAATACACTCAAATGTGAATATGATAGTTAGCACCCATATTCGAAGTGTTGTAGGTAGCACATAATAATAAGTTTCACTGAAACATGGGTAATATCTTACAGGGAACAGGGGTTTAGCTAGTAAGAGATAAAATTTCTGATTTCTAGGGTTTCTCAATTCCATCAACCAATCCTGCGATTTAGAAAACCCTGTTAAACTTGCTAAACTCAAAAATCACAACAACAACAAAAAAACATGTTAATTCGAATCCAAAAAAAAAAAAAAAACAAACCCGAGGAAGAAATAAGAAAAGAGTGTTCAGGAAACAGTACCTCGCTCAAACAAAATAGATCTAACTCAAGACACGTATGAAATAGATGTAACTCAACACTCAAGACCCCATACTTGGGCCGTTTCTTTGTTTTGAGAACAAAACCAATGTTTTTACCACATTTTGACTCGCCTGTTCTGGTGAGAGACCACTGAAGGTGTAATAACAATCTGTAGGTGTTTTTTTTTTTTGAACAAAACACAAAGAAGTTAGCAATGGACAACGTAAAGATCAGTAAAAGATAACGTAACACCATCGAAAAAACGCACAGTTCTACAACCCAAAAATACATAAATACAATTGAATATGCGATTATTAGTTTTTAGCAGAAGATCAGGGCTACATACATTTGTTCGTCATTTCCAAAGAAACCTAGAATTGTATATACGATTGCGACAACGTGACCTAGAATTGTTAATGTTGTTATATGCAAAACTGTAGAACATCCAACAGTCCTGAATCCTTTAAATGTAGACTTCAAAGAACTTGACCATTAAGAAAATCCTGGATTTTAAGAGAAAAAATCCGAAAATATACGATATTGCGTTATTATTCTATCAAAATTAAGGTAATAAAATCTATTTACAACCTATTATGCCAAAAATGCCTCTCTCTCTCTTTATTTTTCTCTTATTTTATCTGAAATTCGTCTAAATCTTTTTTTCCTTTTTTATTTCTAAAATAATAATCTATTTTTACATTAGTACCTTGGTATAACTCCATTCACGAAAATTAATAAGATGGTAGAAGTAACTTTGTCCGTTAACATGGAAATTAATAAGATTGTTTTAAGCATTTCCGTTTGAAACACCAAAGTAACTTAAAAAAAACAAATCTATGCACTGTGCAAATATCTTCGTTTATTTTTTTCTTTTTTTCTCACATTTTTCGGTATTAAAATTTTACTTAGTTGTTGTAAATCCGGCGATTTGGATTTTATTAAAATCATGTAAACGTGGTGTAAGAAAATCTCAACCCTACCGACCAATATGGAGCGTCAGATCGAGCCAATTTTATTAAAAATTAATGGTCATGAAATGTAAGGGGTATAACTTTCTTTTCTGCCAATCAGGAGCGAGGGTTTTTTTCACCGGTCAATGGGAGGGTAGGTTATCGCAACTCTCGACGTGGAGTGAGAGATGGCGTGGGTTTTTTAGGTTGCTGAGACCATGATAAAAGGGAAATGATTCCTTGACCGATTAAATCTCTCGACAGATATACCGAGTGTGGGATCCAATTCATACATGCACATATCCTAGTGCTACAACAGTAGATCGAGACCATCTATTCCCCTATCGGGATTTTCCTCGGGATGAAATTTCGGCGGCCGTAGCACTTCGGATGATAAAAGCTATATTGTATCTGATGTGGCGTCCTACGTAGCAATGAATGATAAAAATGAATGTGAAATATTTGTCAGACATTCTAAAAAGTTATCTCTGGTAATGAGTCATTTTCTTCCGCCGATTTAGTTCTAGGTTCCTCTTTTCCTTTTTCAGTTTCTCTCTAACAATTACTTCTTCCATTTGAATGAGAAAAACGATAGAGTGAACAACTGAACATGGATTGAAAGTTTTGATGCTAATTGATTAATGTAACAATGAGTATTTTTTTTTGTAAAATGTAGCGTTTAATCATCTATATTTGATCTTTTCCCGTGATTAAAAATTCCTCTTTGAGGAATTGCTTATTCGTTCAATCTTTATTTTTCTTGTTTCCGTTTTTTTTTTCTTTTTTGCAGAGAAATGGTAATCCTTAAATCTCAAATCTTGGTATTCTTAAAGGATTTTTGACACAAGTTTCTAAGGAAAAAATAGTAAAAATGTAGCATTTAATTATCTCCTACACGAATTACTTTCTTCATAATTAAAATCCCTCCTTTTTGTTTGATTTACATATATCTTAATAATAAAAGTATGTTTGTTTCAATTAATGATGAATGCGTTTGGAGATGAAATTTTGGTTGAAAAATTCTTAAATCATATGTGTCATATCAATTTAAGACCTTGATCCCTAGCATTGGAGATGCTCTAAGTGGTTAAAACTTTTGGGCTAGAACTTAGCGTTCTAATGTGTGATATGGGTTGAGGAGACAAGGGAATAAAGTGTCTGTTAGCTAGAAATATCTGAAATCTTACGAAAAATACATATATTGAACTTAATAATTAGACTTAACGCATAGTTAACTTTGAATGTAAAGTATCTTGCAATTGCAAGTATTGTACTACTTTTTTTTTGTGCAGTATTTTATGATACCAGCCAAAAAGGACTTTGAAAGATCGATTTATTAGGGGTGCGAGGAGAATAAGTGATAAAGATCTTTTCTTGATTGTGTTAAGGAAAAATCGAGTTGATGAAAAACCCTATCTTTTTTTAGCTTCGCTATCTTCTGGTTTTTTCACTCTCCCTCAGATTTAGAACTAGGTACTTACTCCCTAACGAAATATTTAAATCAATGATCCTTATGGAATAGACAACTTCTCAGACTTTCTCAGAGAAGTCGTACACGTTTTCTATTCTTCTCTCTGCCACATCATATGCAAATAGGATACGTTTTTTAGGACGTTTTTTGAATGGTCTGTTAAGAATTATTGAAGATTTTAACCCTATTGGTTGCCTAAAATATCTTCCTAAAACAACATGGCTATTTTGTTTTTATAAGAAAATGGATCCATTGCTAAAACAGAAGGATTACAAATTTTGGTTCAGGAATTGAGGATAATCAACTTCCCAAGAACCTGTTACACTCTTCCTTCTATTGTATTTAATTTCCTTGTCAACATATTAGGTCTCTCTTGATATACTCAAACTTAGAAAAGTAAATGTTATTAACTAAGACTAAACAATAATTTAGAATGGAGCTAGCAGACCAGCTAATCTGGTCATTAACTTTATGCAAATAAATGAATTTATCTTACGGATCTAGAAAGATTTAGATCCGTAGAAACATTGATCTTTGATCTAGTTTGAGTGAGACTTATATCAGAAGAGAAGGTTCTCAAGAATAAACAAACTAGGTGCAACCAGAGATTCAACAACCGTTAGTCAATCAAATTAATAATCGAAAAATTGAAATAACAATGCAGTCTTCTAGTTTCCCACCAACGGTACACTCTAGAGATTCTCAATCCCAAAGAAGACTTTAAACTGAGCGGCCGTAAGAGATTTCGCCTAATTAGGTAACTCTCCTCTCCGAATATGCGGCTTCACCAGTAACAGTACAACGGAGGAAGTTTACTGTCACGAAGGATTAGTTTGCTAGAAATGCAAACTCAAAGTATTTATAGACAAGGAAGTTTGGACACCAAGGAATTTCCAAAACCGAAAATATTCTCAAGATATTTTTCTATATTAACCCAAATTCAGTTTTTATAATTCCTGTGAATGCACTGTCCAAAAATAATGATCGAAATCTCCTTGGAAAATCTTTAGATAGCAAATGCACATTACTAATTCTTATTTTCCATATATAATTAAAAACCTTAATTAAAAGATTCTTAACTTATTTAAATTTGATCTTGGGATTTACTTCCTTCTTAGTTGTTAAGGAATATCTTTGAACAATAAAAGAATACACATTAATGCGCGTGTTCAAAGTGTGTCGACATCTTACTCTTGCAAGTCCTTTTTCATACTTACTCACTTGAAACCGATTTACCGCACTTCCAAACAAGTTTAGAATTGGTTCAATTGACTTTCAAGAACTATGTGATTGATCAAGTAACACTCAATCACAAACCATGGGTGTAACGGTTCTACCAAAACAAGTTTCGGTTCTACCTCCATGTGAGTACTGTGAAAAGTCACACTATCTTACCAAAATTCAGATGACTAGGTACTAGGATCGGTTCCCCACATATATTTGGTATCTAACTTGTATGCACTGCACATGTCCATAGGATCGGTCTCCCCTTGCCTAAAAATGTGTTGCACATGTTCATAGGATCGGTTCCCTTTTCTTCTATAAACCTTGCTGCACCTCATACAAGGATCGGTCCCCCCTTGTGATGTACTGCACCTCTTTATAGGATCGCAGGACGTCCTTACATTTGTATGTAAAAACCCATTGATCTTTCCTTATCCGCCTCTGTCAATTTCTCTGCGACAATATGACAAGCCTAAGCTCCCTTTCGAGAACAATGCCTCGTGACATTGTCGTCTTGCGATGAAATCGCAGGACGTCTTTACACTTTCATGTAAAAACCCATTGATCTCATCTTAAATTTTTCTCATGGCTTGTTGCCTCTGTATAATTTTTGTCACGCGACAATATGACATGCCTAAATGTTCTTGCGATCATAAATCCCCATGACATTGTCGTCTTTAGACACTTATCAGCTCCCTAATGGAGGGTGCCGCCCTTATCTAGTTGCCCCTTCAAGGAGGGCACATAGTCCATACAAGTCTATCTCCTCCCATCCGGATTTACCAACAACCAGTTGTTTTCGCAGCCTCTTGTCCTTTATGCCTATATGGCTTATAGTTACAAGACTACACCCTAAGTGGGGTTTTCTTCGGGCCGAGTGCATCATAGACAAGACTTACCAAGAATGTCCAGGGTAGGTTCTTCCATTACGGGCATCCTTGGCTCAATCGTGTACCTCGGAGCCTTGGTCATACTCTGCACCCCTTAGAAGAGACCCTCGGTCGTCCAACCAGGGTATAACCTTACATAGTTGGAAATCCAAAGTATCTCTCCTGGATTGGTATCTCAAAGAGATGGACCCTAGTATCCGTGTCTCAGGTTCCAGCAGCGGTATAACCTTATCCCTGAGCCACGCAAAGAGATACCCCCTAATATGACGTACTATAGGTCTTACATTTGCCTCTTGCGAAATTGTATTCGCGAATTAGGGTGTACGCCATAAAGGTTCGTCCCATTCTTATGTCTCTGCGAAATTTTCGCGTTTCTTTATTCTTTCATTTTTGCTTTCATTTATGTCATTTCTATCAATTCTTTCAATCATTCTTTGAGAAATAATCATTATTTTCTGCATTCTTGGCGAGATAATCACCAAAAAAAAATTATTTGCGAGATATTCGAAGATCTTGAGATGTAATGAAATACCAAATTCATGCTTCTGCCCAACTAATTGTATTAGAAATTCACAATTGCACAACGCAACACCTTTTGACAATTCCTTTAGAATGCATAAAATCGCAGCAAAAATAAAATGGAGCGTGGCCAGATTTGAACCTGCGATCTTTACTTGTATTCTTCGCCAGTGACCAATTTTGCTGGATGCTCTTTGTATAAATTTTGTCTTCGTCTTTTGTTCTTCTCCTTCCGTTTCATAGGGTAATAAAATCCTTGGTCTTAATCTCATCCTTTGGTGTGGTTTTTTGCCTTTTATCTTCCACACCGTACATGATGACCTAACTTCATAGAATTTCTTTAAACCGGGTGTACTTTCTTCTTCGCGTTCATCTTTGCGTTATCAGTTAATGCTTGGCCCCTTTGCAGGAGCTGGTGGCGAAGTTTATTGCGAATAGTCGATTAAGATTTGTTGGGATGGGTGAATAAGGAGCCTCCATGTTTGTCCTCAAACTGTTAGCGAATAAAAGAGTTTTCAAATTTGCATCTGAACTTTTATAAGCGTTTTTGGCCTTCACTGGAATAGATCGTTTTCTTTTGTCTTCCCTTTAACATCCAATTGTTCTTTATATAAGTTCATCTTTTCTTTCTTCTTATTTGCTTGAGTAGTTCTCCTTCTCGCAATACAGATTTATATGGTTCCTTCGCGGGTTACTTGTGGTTCATGAAACTAATTTCTTTGATAGCTTTCCTGATGTCCATTGCCCCAAAGTGTGCAGGTGGGTTGTAAGCTTCATCTTTCTTTATCTTACTCGCAGTTGCATCTTGCTGGATTGGCTGTCTTCTTTGCTCGTCATAAGGTCTGGTGACAAAATCTACAAGGTATTATCTCCATTCGTCTACGGTGTTATCTCTTTGAATAACACTGCTCCTTCGCAGACAGTTGAGAGTTAATTACTTTCTGCGGTCACTTTAGAAAAACATAGTTGCAAAAACATCATATTCTCTTCTCTTCGCTGCTGGCCATCTATGTTGGTTTCTTCTTGCGAAGTAGAAAACGTTAGTACTCTCTTATTCTCATCTTCTCTCTAGGCTGTAGAAAAATGTGAAAAAGTATGACTGCGGTGAGAATCAATCTCGCGTCATCAAGCTTCTTCTTCTCGCTGTGAATACCTCCTGAACTCTCATGTTTTTCATTCCGACTTCAAGTACTTGTGGCTCGTAACTCGAATGAGAAACTTTCCTAAATGATTGTAATGTTTTCATTATATTGTAACAACATAGTAAGATATGTTTCCGGTAAACTGAGCATATTAGGTGGCATGTATTCATTTCCCTAAATGTGAAATGAGGCTGCAAGTGCTGTAAAGCTTAACTTGTCTAATGGCAACCTTGGTTTAATGATAAAGAAAATTCTATTATGGTTGGTTAAACTTTCCTAAGATGTTCAGTATATATATATTACTCATAATGATTTCATTTAAACGTAGAGGATAAAATACTCCCTTCACGATATATGTATTGTTCATTATCGGATTGATGTTTTCTGTTGAGTTTGTATCTTTTCCGTTCAACCCGATACAAAATGAGCTATTTTGCCATAATTTTTGACGAGGTAAACTTGAGCTATGGTATTGTTGTTTCGTCATTTGCTGATGGTACTTGAAGTATTCCTCCTTTAAAATTTTTGGTACCTGTTGATGGTCTGCAATTTACTACTCATCAGTTCCTTATACTGGTTACACCAGCGAGATGTTTCTGTGAGGTGATGATTTAATTAACCTGAGAAATATTATCTCCTCTTCACGTCCGTTTTTCTTGCCATACTACTTCATCTATACTTCTTGCGAAAGCTCATCTCCTTAATTTCAAGTTTCACATGCATGAACTGTATGGGAGAAATTTTGTTGTCGGTTTGTGATCCTTTATGATCGCGTTGATCTGAAAATGGGTTTTTGTTGCTTGTTATTGGGTTCACTGAGAACCTATCATTCATTGATGACGCTGCCTGCTTAGACATTGGTTTCTTCTTGAATCATTTGTTTTGATTTTGGGATATCACGTCGTATGTAGGAGCAGAATCTCATTTTGATAGTCCATAATCTCATTTTCCATAATCTTATTTTCTTCTTTTCGTTGTTGTTTTTCGCAAAAGACGTACAAGAGCAATATAGTGGGGGACATAACTTGGTGTTGTTGTTCATTTGGTGACGTTGTATTCTTCTTTGCCATGTTCTCATCCTTGGGTTGTTTAAGAAGTTGGATCATCCTTGGTATTAAGTAGCATGATGTGGAAGTCTGTTGGGTATGTTTGCTAAGTAGCATGATGTGGAAGTCTTTCTTGTTAATTTTGTTCGTTGATAGTAAGACTAAATTGAGCTGAGAGCTCTTCGCTAGTTGTTACTATTGCTTCATATATTGGGGTTGAATTGTCACTTCATAATGCTGGTTGGCACCTGTCAGTAAACTTCGCAACATTTCTTCGCAGGTTGGCTTAAATTTTCAAGAAAAATGCACTTCGCAAGAATTGTTATCTTCGCAGGATCTCTTCTTTGCTCTTCCACAGGCCTGCACCTCTATTCCATTGTTTGTGACAGAAATCATCTGCATATATTGTATATCTTCGCTGCAATCAGCCATGCCAGTTTGAAAGTAATCTCGAGAAGCTAGTGTTAATTCTCATTATTCAAGCAAGAATTTTTTTCAGTAGGAACTAATTTGATCTCATTTACGGGTCATATTTATAAATAAACTAAAAAAAAATTGCATCCAAATTTATAAACTACTTTAAGATATCATTTCGAGGTGTGTTTCGAAAAACAAGTTGTGTTTTATAAAATCTTGCCAAAACTTTGTTTAAAATAATCAGATCTAAAGAATTTGAAGAGTAAAAAAGAAGAATTAAAGGAGGGTTCATCCTTCCGGAATCGATTATTGATATAGACTCGATCGGTTTCATCTCTGGTGTATTTTCTCTTCCGTCTTGTTTTTGCCTCGCAGAGTACATTACATTCTTCATTTTTTCTGTCCACTGAGTTGTCTTCTCCTAAGTTGATGCTATTGGCGAGCAATGAATTTATTTTCTCTTTTGTGATGATATCGCAAGTTCACTGCTGGTGTTGAGAAGCCTTTCAGTCGCTTTATGATTTCTTTTGGATTTCCTTTGTCATCAACCAATCATCTACCGACTATTCTTGTTGCTAGATGTTTATCTTGTTGCTCGCTATTTATCTCGCAAGTCACTATATATTACATTTTCTCAAGTTATTTCCTCCTAATATTTTATTTTGCATATATTGTTGACAAGGAAGATTTAATCATTGTGTCTTATTCCTTCCTTTGCTTTTAGATGCCTTACTTCGCTGAAACAATGCTTTCGTTGATTTTCTTCTGATTCTACCTAAGCTTATTCATTGACGATCCTTTAGAAAAATATTATGAATATGACTAGCTTCATAACGCTCTGCAAACTTAGTTCTCCTTGATTCTCGAAAACAAACATTGGTGGTTGATCCAGCAATTTGTTTTTTACCGGCGGAGAAAATTCACTTGGCCAGCGAGATTTAACCCTTTTTTGTTAATTAACACAGATGAAGGCATGGTATTATTTGGTCTCTGTCACTGTACAATAAGCAATCAAAAGAGAAATTAAATCTGCGAACATCAGTAACCAACATTTTCAAGATCAAATAAATTAATTAGGAAAGCACTATTTTAACTATTTTAAGATTTTCTAAGTGAGATCTGATCTTTGTCATAAACAATTAACGTTTATGAGAAAAAAATTCTAAATTTTCTTTTAAATATATATAGATCTGAAGGCGAGTAGTAATAAGAAAAGGAATGAGTTAAGAAAGATGATTTGTCTTTTGTTGATGTTAATCCGTCTGACTTCGTCTGTACTGTTTCATTTCAACTTTGATTTTGTCTTTCATATCTCACCCTTTTTATTTTCTGGAGCTTCATATGATAAATCTTCATGTATACTCTCAAATGTTTTGCATTAGAACTCTTTTGATCGAAATCTATGGATGTTGTTTTGAACCGGCAAATCGAAGATAGAATAAATTTCTTCGTCCTTGTTTATAGCGCCAAAATGTAGTTGCAGAAATTCCCACAACACACCCCTTATAATATCTTGATAATATTTTCTTAATCTAAACTCATTTGATATGAAAATAATACTACAATTGTAAATATACACCAGATTTTTACATGGTTCGATCAATTTGATCTACATCCATGATTCTTCGCTATGATTGTTTAATTTTACATTTGATTTACATTGATATCCTCCATTAATGGAATTCTAGATCTAGTTTTTGGGGAAGAAGATGATAAAGAAAAATACATTCTCTCTCTCAAAAATATCTCTCTCTCTCTCTTACTAAAATTGTCCCCCTTTTTCTCTCTCCTTCTCTTCTCTTTATATAGGTGTTTACATGGTGGATGACAGCTCATAGATAGCTAAGCTAACCTTTAATTTTGGGTTTGTCTTGCGATATCTTCGCAAGTATACAAATATTAATTTCGCTTCACTCGTTAAATCTCGCAAGGTCTTCATGTCTTTCTCATGTTTTGTCTGTCGTCCTTTGTTGCGTTATTTTTGTAATCATTCTGCGACACTCGCAATGTGTCATTTATGAAAACTTCGCAAGTATGTCCTTGATGCGATATTCTGGTCCTACATTACTCCCCTTAGTCTGTGCTTTTCCTCATTTGTCAGATAAACGTTCAAGCACCATTGTCCTCTTCCCTAGTGACACCAATCAACATAAAATTGATACCAGCATCACCTGTTTACTCCATATATTTCTCCCCCTTTTTGTCACAAAAATGACAAAGAAACGAAAAAATAAAGGACAACACGAAAAGGATCTTACAAATCTCAAAATAGACTTGCAACTTGTTGAGTCAAGCACGAGGGTTCCACATACCATTTTTGATAACCAATATCAAAACCAAAACTACAAAGTAATTATGTTTTGATATGTTATCACGTTAATAATTGCCCGAAGCAATTTTCCCAACTAGTTTAGCAAATCAAAAACCAACTAAGCAACTTAGTTCCTTTGCTAAACCGATTGTATAAATATAACAGCTTCATTCGATAATACCAAACAAAGATAAACTCCATTTTTCTCATCAGGTTCTAATATCCATATAATTTAGACCTTTAGATTTTAAACAAGCCAAATACTAGGTTAGTTAACTAGCATTTCCTTGTTTAGGCATTCAGCTAGACTTGAATAACCGAAACCTCCACTTTGATAAGTCCAACTAAGATCAGAATTAACTTAGTTTAGCTTATCCGAAATTGAATTGGACTAAACAACTCATCCCGTCAATATATTCATTCATTAAGACATAAATAATTCATACAAACCAATAAATCAACTTGCATAATTATTCACCTCAATCGGAAGCAATTGAAACACCATATATCATTAAAGTTCCTCTATTGGACCGAAATTTTGTAAGCCTAAACAATTGATACCATACAATAAAGCAAAATAACAATTGTTTTACTTAACTGGAATCAATTGAAATAATATAAACATTAAAGCACCGCAATTGCACCAAATTTTCGTAAGCCTTAACAGTTGATATCACACAACAAAGCAAGATAACAATAGTGTTACTTATCCGGAACCAATTGAATCACACAAACATCCACACATACATAATGGAATAAAAACATCAATTGTACCGATAATTTCGTTTGAGCAAAAGCAATATAAATATCAAATAAAAACATGCTTTTCTTAAACATGAAAACAATTAACTAACAAGATTGTTACCTCAATTTCGCATCCACTTGATCTCCTCATTGTTTTTCTCATCCTTTCGAAAAGACAAGATAACAGCAAACGAAACATATGGGATTAATTGTCATCATCCTTTTATGATTATTTGATTAAGCAAAACAACAAGTTAGATATGAAATCCGCTTAATCAAAAGTCACAAAATCATTAAAAGGTAACCAATTATGAGACCTTTCTCATATACCGATGATAACAAGGAGATACATTCATTTGTTCAAGAACGTTTAACACAATATTTTGAATGTCATGAGTATTGAAACTTATCATTCGAGTGTCATCATTGTGACTATCTTTTGATACCATCCTGGTTGTCTTTAGAGGAGATTTTGGACTCTATTTAGAAATGGGTTTTGCTGAAGCAGCTTTGTTCTTCCTATTATTTCTTCCTGAAATACAAGATGAATCTCTTGAGGAAACATTAGGGTAACTGAAATGTTGAAAACTCTGAGAGTTAGCCTTTCTCCAATTTGGAACATCAGATCTAGTCTTTACAAAGTTATCTCTCCTTTTGTAGTTTGAGCGATACTGAGAAAACTTCGTAGAAGCCTGATAAGTAAACTTTGAACTATCATGACAATAATTATTTTGTTCATTTTTAGGACAATCATGTCTTGATTTAGCATTATTGAGTTCAACCAATTTTGCGAAAACACATGCATCTATGGCTTTTTCATTCCTTTTACGGAATTTGCATCCTCTTTCCAAGTGTCCTTTATTTCCACAATAAGAGCAATGCTTAGTAACATACGAACCATGGGGTTTTGTGTTACCCTGATGTGGAATTCTTTTATTTGAGTTTGATGGAATTTTCGTTTTCCATCTTTTGCTGAAGATGAAGGTGCTACAGATTTTTATTTTATGGAAGAGCAATCTTTTGTGGAAACTTTTGAAGCAATTTCTTCAGCAGAGTCTTTAGGCTTTACAAACTTTGTCTCATGTTTAGCATTCTAAGTTTGTTTACCTTTGTAGCCCAATCCTCTAGTGTCACGAGGAACTCTATTTGAATTCAAAATTGAGTCAAGTTGTTTTGTGCTACTATCAAATTCTCTCAAGTCCGTTTTCAGACTCATATTCTCTTTCTCCAATATTTTTATTTTTTCAAGAGCATCATATAGATCAACCTTAACTTTATAATCTAAAGAAATTTCAGATTTGGTAGAATTACTTACCTCAGTGTTCTTTAGGTTCTCCAGTTCTGTATATAGTTTCCTTTCTCGATCATGACTTTCTTTAATTTGCTCTCTGTAGCATCTCTTGGCTCCAAGATAATCTTGCTCATTGCTGATAATCTATATATCCTCATACAGATCATCAAGTTCCTTTTTCAATCTTTTATTCTCTTCATGAAGATCACAGTCGAGTCCCTTTGGCTCTGGAGCTTCTCGATCATCACCTTTTTGTTTTTGTATTTTTCCGATACTTCAAGATAAGTCTCACCATTATTTACACGTTCTATATCCTTATATATAATATCAAGTTCCCTTTTAAGATTTTCATTCTCTTTGCAGAGTTTATCACATTCAAGTAATTTTGACTCTAAAGTTACTTCAATATCCTTTTCAGATGTGCATTCAACAGTTTCATGGAAAGCTTTGTTCTCTTGAACCTCAGAACAATTAAAGCTATCAAAATTGTTTTGTTCTTTATTTTCTACACACTTTTGTGTTTTTTTGAGAAGGAGAAGAATTTCTTTTCTTTTGTCTTAATAACTTTCTAAATTCTCGTGCAGTCGTATCAACACTGCAATTCTCATTTTTTGTATCTGAAGAACAAGTCTTAGTTATAGCTTTAAGGGTAATACCCACTTCATTCTTGAATTGATATTGAAGGTCAAAGATCTTTAATTTACCAACTAGAGCGCTTCTAGATAGTGTGGAAAGATCATTAGCTTCCATGATGGCATGCTTTTTAGATTCGTATATTGGTGGTAAAGACCTTAGAATTTTACACACAATATCTTTATCTGAAATAGTTTTTCCTAAAGCATAAGAGGCATTCACTATTTCAGAAAGTTTTTCATCAAACTCATCAAAGGTATCGTCTTCATCCATACAAAGATTTTCCCATTTAGAAGATAGGGTTAGAAGCCTAGCTTCTTTTTCAGAGGCATTCCCTTCAAATAAAATATTAAGAATATCCCATGCCTCCTTTGATGTTTTACACTTGGTTACATGATGATGGAGGTATCGAGTTATAGCATGTATAATGGCGTTTAATCCATAAGAATTTTGCTTCGAAAGTAAAAAATTTTCATTACTGAATTCTTTCAATTCCTTTAGTCTAAACTCAGTGGTTGAGTTGTCAACCAGTACTTTTGGGTGTACATACCCATCAATAACTAAAACCCAAGTGTTAAAGTCATGAGATTGAAGAAAAGACTGCATAGCCATTTTCCACCATAGATAGTTTGAGCCATCAAACCCCGGAGGTACGTTAACCGAATCAATCATCATTTGATTCACAACTTTATAGGTTGGATCACACCAAACACAGATTGTTAGATCTTTTCGTGTTTGACTGCTCTGATACCAATTGAAAAGACGAGATACCCAAATACACCACAATCTTTTATTTTGATCACAACCTATACAAGACCTACTGTGTATAAACCTCTTGGAGCAATAATCACTCAAGGAATATTTCAACACAATGTTCACTTGAAATAGGTTTAGTCCAGACTGGCCTAACACGTGAATTATTATATCAGATAAGTGGAGAAATCCAATACACTTTGTGTAATCATCTATGGATATGAATCGAGATAATACTACGACAAAGTGTTCACTTGATAATCGAAAACTTATAAGATAAATATCAAGTTCCTAGTTAACGTACAAGTATAATTACTTTAATTATAATATAAAAATAATAATAATGCGGAAATAAAGTAAAGCACACACACATGTTAACGAAGAAAACTACAAGCTTGTAGAAAAACCCTGGGACCTAGTCCAAATTTGAATACTCAATGAATTAAGACGCTACAAAAAGTAAACATGTAACTTCGTGTAGACACTACTAAGTAAACTAAGATCCTAGTTACTCAGCTTCAACATTATTCTTGATTTGATAATATCTAGCAGAACCAAAGTTCTCAATAGATATTTAATACCCAATATCCTAGCAGAACAGACGTCTCTTTAGGAGTAGATCTAGTATATATTCTTAATGATTTACAACAAATTCTTCTTCAAATCTTCAAAATCTTCAATCTTCGATTTAATCTTCAAAGTAACAATCTGCAAAAACAAATTGATTCCTTATTGATTTATCGCACATAATGGAGTCTGTTAACAATGGAAAATCAATGAATCTATCTTACGGATCTAGAAATACTTAGATCAGTAAAAACGTTTATCTTTGATCTAGTTTAAGTGAGCCTTATATCAGAAGAGAAGGTTCTCAAGAATAAATAAACTAGGTGCAATCAAAGATTCAACAACCGTTAGTCAATCAAATCAATAATCGAAAAACTAAAATAACAATGCAATCTTCTAGTTTCCCACCAACGGTACACGCTAGAGATTCTCAATCCCAAAGAAGACTTTAAACTGAGCGGCCGTAAGAGATTTCACCTAATTAGGTTACTCTCCTTTCCGAATAGGCATCTTCACCAGTAACAGTACAACGGAGGAAGTTTACTGTCACGGAGGATTAGTTTGCTAGAAATGAAAACTCAAAGTCTTTATAGACAAGGAAGTTTGGACACCAAGGAATTTCCAAAACCTAAAATATTCTCAAGATATTTTTCCATATTAACCCAAATTTGGTTTTCATAATTCCTGTGAATGCGATGTCCAAAAATAATGACCGAACTCTCCTTGGAAAATCTGTAACTAGCAAATGCACATTACTAATTCTTATTTTCCATATATAATTAAAAACCTTAATTAAAAGATTCTTAACTTATTTAAATTCGATCTTGGGATTTACTTCCTTCTTAGCTGTTAAGAAATATCTTTGAACAATAAAAGAATACACATTAATGCGCGTGTTCAAAGTGTGTCGACATCTTACTCTTGCAAGTCCTTTTTCATACTTACTCACTTGAAACCGATTTACCGCACTTCCAAACAAGTTTAGAATTGGTTCATCAGACTTTCAAGAACTATGTGATTGATCAAGTAACACTCAATCACAAACCATGGGTGGAACATTTCTACCTCCATGTGAGTAATGTGCATAGTCACACTAGCTTACCAAAATTCGGCTGACTAGGTACTAGGATCGGTTCCCCACATATATTTGGTATCTAGCTTGTATGCACTGCACATGTCCATAGGATCGGTTCCCCACTGCCTAAAAATGTGTTGCTCATATTCATAGGATCGGTTACCCTTTCTTCTATAAACCTTGTTGCACCTCATACAAGGATCGGTTCCACCTTGTGATGTATTGCACCTCTTCATAGGATCGGTTCCCCTCTCCCAAATTTGGTCAGACACACACAAACCCGATCATACCCCAGGTGATTACTTAAGATCGGTTTCACTAATAAAAGTCATACCAATACATAAGTCAAGCCTCATGTGAATAGTTTTACCAAGAACACAAACAAGTCATGAGCGGTTATACTAATTACACATATTGGTTGTTCATAAGATTTGCAATGAAGAATAACCCCAATAACGCCTGGCGATTTCCTTTTCGGTTCACAACACATATCATGAACTTACTTTCTTAAAACACATGTAAAACATTGTTTCCTAGGATGAAATCCTCACCTCATACCCATACATAATCACAATAGCATTCATACGATTATGTCGATGTCTTATATACAAAGTTTAATGGTTAAGCAAGAAACTTCATATTGTATTCCTTAATATTATATCTATCTAGAGTGTTCATGCTTTGCAGTTTTATGTTTTCAATATGCACGACTTGAAAGATATGTTAGGTAATGAAACAGTTTAAGTCAAATATCATTAACCTCAAGTGGAAGGATGATGTTGTGGTTCTTCACTTCTTCAAGTCTTCGCAATACTTGTAATGTCTCACCTAATACTATCAAGCTAACTTATACGAAGTTGACTCTAGTTCATTTAAATCAAGCGACTCTTAAATGAGTTTTGGTTTACTAAAATATGACAACCAAACTTGACATGCCAACGCTTGGTGGGTTCAACCGAGCTATGCTCTAACATATTGCATCTGTGAAGATTACTCTTTGTAGAAATGATATTTTGTATACATTTCCATAGAAAAAGTGAACTTTGGGGAGAACTTGTGCATGCCATAATTGTTTATAAGAAGGAAGCCAACTACTAGATTGAGCATAACTGACAAAATCATTAATCGACAATGAGTATACATATTTAACATAGAATCTACCAATACTTTTATAAGGCCATATTATCATGACATTACCAGATGTGGGTATCCTAGTTTTTAGGATCTCAGTACAAGTATCAGGAGTGAAGAAATTATGCAGTAATTCAAAATTCTAGCTTCTAGTATCCTGGTTGATGAGTTGAGCTACATGCATATTGGGATTAGGGTATGGAATGCAGTGAGGGTGTTTAGCATCTTTAATCCAATTATCATAGAAATCTCTAATATTGTTACCATTTCTAACTTCCCAACAAAAAACATTCATATACTAATACCACTCTAGACACATGAACAAGCTCTAATATTAGTATAATGCAAAGGCCTGCAACTCTTGTAATAATTGCATTTACGTATTTTAGCACAAAGAGAGTCAGGATTTTGGACCAAGTTTGAAACAATTTTAGCAAGTAAATCAACGTTGAATTTCCTAAGGTTTCTAAAACCTAAACCACCATTCATTTTGTGTGTACAAATGTTGACCCATTTTTTCATATAAATGCCCCAAGTGCATTCTCACCCCATCAAAAATCCTTCTGAGCCTGATTTATTCTCTTTAGGATTTTATTTGGGAGTAAGAAGCAATTCATATGATAGTCGAGCTAAGTACATGTTCAACCATAACAGATTTACTAGCTTGAGTGAGTTTAATACCTTTCTGTTAGAGCACTACTCGATCGAACTCGCGTGCGTTGCTATCTCAAGCATGTTTGTCAATGTTAATAATCAAAACTATAAAGTCTTGATTTCTAGTTTACTATATCTAAGGTCTCGGACTAGGATACAAAGTATAGTTGAGCTCAAGAATTCCATGGCGATCATCATACAAGATGAAGGAATACTCAAGGAACTAGTGGATCTTCATCGACTAAAAGGTATGTGGAGACTTGAACTTATCTATCACTCAAAAGTCTATCTACTCTATCTCCTATCTTAAGACAAAAGTCGTATTACTATATAGACTAAGAATATACACATGTGACATTTCGAGATGAGTATATCTCGCTTATCTATTTCTCGAAATATGTGTTGGTAAAGCTTTTGCTTTATCCAAGTTCATCTTTGCCTAGTGACGAAAGTCATGTTATGTTTCAATCACTTGGGAAATTTCTCTGACGAAAACTAGTTTGTGAATAACAACTATATAACGCCCTTTAAGAATTTTTCAATGATTGAAATGAGAGTTTAGACAATATAACCATTTGAGTATACAAGCATTGTTGTGGAAACATATATATATATATAAGTCCTTATTGCTTGAACCAAAGTTTGCAAACTTTGTTGATCAAGTGAAAACGGAGAAGTACGTAAGCTTCAGTCCGCGAACTCAGTCTACGAACTCAGTTCGCGAAACTGGCGAAGTTCTCAAATTCGAGAATTTCTCTTGGAGTTTGTGAACTCCATCTGGGAACTTAATTCCGCGAACTTGAGTAGGTTATGTCTAAAAACGATGTTCGTGAACTTAGCTTAATAAACTAAGGAATGCTATTGCAAACCGTGGCTTTATAGTTCATGATATGATTCGAGTGAATCACATCGTTTTTTCTTTGATTGTGTCTTGTGTAGTACATAAATATCTAAGCAATTGAACAACTCTTTAACTAGTTCATTTGAGTCATTTGGACTAGTTATGGTGAAGAAGAATATGGTTGATATGAAAGTTATCATATGGCTACCATTTGGTTAACTATTGTTGAACCAACTAATGTACAATTTTGGGTACGGTTTTCACAAGCCTACAAACGTGCATTTCATATGTGTGTCATAAGCTATGTTTTCAATCTAACGATTGATAAATATTAGCTTGAATCTAATCAGGTTTTTATCCAACGGTGAATATTGAATGCTTTGTTACTAAGCTAACATTGATTGCAAACCCTAATTTGAGAGACTATATAAGGGAGAACTCTAGCAACTGGGAAACCTAATCCCCACACATTCTGGGTGATACTAGTTTGCTAAGATAGAGTCGGTTCTCCTTTAACCTTTGGTTTTCTTCTTCTAAAACCAGGTTAACGACTTAAAGACTTCATTGGGATTGTAAAGCCAGACCGATACTAGTTTTCTTGTAGTTGTGTTGTCTGATCTTGCTGTTTCTATTGTAGGAGTACAATTGTAATAATTGGATTGAGATTTCTATCTCCGCTAGGCAAGATATAAAAGTAGTCGCAAACTCTTCGTCTCATCGTTTGTGATTCCACAATATATTTTTTCGCTGCGTCGATTAAGACTATTGTGAAGTGATTGATAAAGCTGAGCTGTTCTTCGGGAATATAAGTCTGGTTTTATCAATTGGTTCCTGTTCACCTTGATTTATCAAAGGACGGAACAAAACTTGTAGGTATATTCGTGGGAGACGGATTTATCTATTACTGTATACTTTTCTGCGTACACAACTCTTAGTAGTTTTGTTCTTGAGATAGTTTTTGCATCGTATCTTAAATTTTTCTTTACCATTAGATGATTTAATAACATCGGAAGACATGTCCATTCTTAAAATGGGTAAATCACTAATGGAGGAGGAAGAAATAAGATTGACAACTAATGCAATATTAGTTATTTCCTCTTCTTCAGAATCGTATGAATCAGAGGTCTCATCATGAGTTACAACCAATGCCTTACTTCCAGTGTACTTATTACGATTGGGACAGTCTTTAGCAATATGACCAAAACCTTTACACTTGAAGTATTGTGGCTGATATTCAACATCTTCTTCATGTTCCTTTTTGACATGAACTCGATCATGTGGTCGAGAAGATTGGTGAGTATCCTTTATGAATCTCTTATTTCTTGACCTTAAGAGATATCGAAACTGTCTAGTAATCAAAGATAATGATTTTTCGATTTCATTATTAGAGTTTCCAGCAATCTGTTCATCTGAATCATCCAACTGTCTATTCCTTTCCATTGCGACTTTAGGAATTTTTTAAGCTTTAAAAGCAATCCCTTTATTTTGAATAGACTGTGATTCATGATCAAAGATCTTTAACTTTCCAATGAGTGTGCTTCGTGAGAGCGTTGAGAGATCATTTACTTCTATTATTGCATGCTTCTTAGAATCATATCTTGGAGGCAACGATCTGAGAATTTTGCACACTATATCTTTTTCAGAAATAGTCTTTCCTAGCGAGAAAGAGGCATTAATTATCTCAGAGAGTTTAACATGAAACTCTTCAAAAGTGTCGTTGTCATCCATTCAAAGGTTTTCCCAATCAGATGTAAGAGTTTGAAGTCTAACTTCCTTTTCTGATGTGTTTCCTTCGAACACGATTTGAAGATTGTCCCAAGCTTCTTTCGAAGTTTGACATGTTGATACATGATGTTGTAAATCACGGCTTACAACATGTATTATAGCATTCAAACCATCTGAATTCTGCTTAACTAGTGCCTTTTCTTTGTTCGAAAAATCTACTAGGCGTTTAAGCTCAGTATCTGAATTTTCAATCTTTGGAAGAATATAACCATCGACGACTCATAGCCAAGTATTAAAGTCTCGTGATTAAAGAAAAGATCGCATAGCAGATTTCCACCATAGATAGTTTGTTCCGTCAAATCTTGGCAGTACGTTAATTAAAGTCGATTCGTGAGAACTCGAGTTCATTCTTATAGGATGGATCGCACCAAACACATATTGTTAGATCTTTTCGTGTTTGCATGCTCTGATACCAATTGAAAAGGCGAGGGTACCCCAAATATACCTCAAGCTATAACTTTCCTTCCTATCAGTCCTTTCCCCGAGAGTTATTGTCTATGGACTGATTCGATACAATACAACAAATCGGTTCACACTTTGTGTGATCGTCTATGGATACGAGATCGATACAATACAACAACAAAGTTTGTTTACTTGATACAAAGGTTAGGACTTAACCAAACTCAATAGGATTCACGTATCAAGTAAATAGGAATTAACGTTTGTGCAATATACTTTAATTATAATAAAGACAATTATAATACGGAAATATAAAGTAAATGACACAATAATATTTTCTTAACGAGAAAACCTCAAATGCAGAAAAACCACGGGACCTATTCCAGAATTGAATACTCTCAGGATTAAGCCACTATACAAAATAATACCAACTTCGTATAGTTGAGACCAAGCAACTAAACCTATAGTTCACCTAGTTCCGTATGTATTCCTACGCCTCCAACCTGTAAACAAGTCAGGTTCTTGGACCAATTCCTTTGGATCGTATTCCAAACAGTAAAGGAACAACAAATCTGTTTGGTATCAACTCTCTTCAACCAAGTGATATGAGTTGCGCAAAGGATCCCTTGTTTATCTTAACATAAACTCCTTTGCCAGGTTCTAAGATCTATCTTATGTTTAATCACCCAAAGGTAATCACTAAGATTAATCCAACAACACTCTTCAACCAAGTGATATGTGTTGATGCCGATCTTCCTCAATTAATCAATCCAATCTACCGCAAGGATAAACCGATTATTAATTGGATCCTCTTTTTCCCAAACAAGTATTGTGCACACCAAAAATTGTAAAAGCCAAGTCAGAAATCTTCAATATCTTCTTCGTCTTCAAATCTTCTTAGATCTTCAATAAACACCCGCACACAACTACTTGAATCTCTTGTGATCAATCACACACAGAACGGAGTCTGTTAACAATGGATTATCATAAGATTGTCTTTAGATCTAACAACAGTCTAAAGATCCCTGTCGAAACCTTGAACTAGTTTGAGTAAATCTTATATTAGAAGAGAAGATTCTCAAGCATAAACAAACTAGGTGCAATCAAAGTTCAACCACCGTTATTAAATCAAATCAATACGAAAACTAAAGATAAACCGCAATATATAGTTTCCCACCAATGGGTCACGCTAGAGCTTCTCAATCCCAAAGAAGACTTTAAATTGAGAGGCCGTAAGAGATTTCACCTAATTAGATTACAGTATAAATTCTATAAAATAATAGGTTTGGGACCAAGAAAAATTATTATTTTAAAGAGATATTATATTATCGATAATATAATAAATTATTATTTTATAATTAAATAATATATAATTATTTTAAAAAGTAATTCCTAGCTTGGAGGTTGAATAATACTTGTAGGTTAAGTAAAATATCGAATAATTTTATAAAAGCATTATATTATTGACTAATTGCAATACAAATACAAGCACTCCAAATATTAACGCCATTTCAAAATTACTTCTTGTTGCAGTATAACAACGTTGTCCCGGGTACTTTGATTGCATTACGAATTATTGGAGATGAAGTACAACTTGATTTGAATTTTAAATAAAAACAAACCAATATTAAATCATATTTTGGGAAAGTTTAATGTGTATGAAATTATTTTTTATTTTTCTAGTAGCATTATTATTTTATATATTATTTGGGACCTAATAATCATTAAGGGGAACTTTTGAAATGTATTATTTTAGCACTAAGGGCCCGAGTCGGGACAAGAAAATTCTATTATTTTAGCGAGAATATTATATTATCGAGTATTACTTTAAAGAAGTTATACTGTACTCTACTTTCCGATAGGCGGCTTCACCAGTAGCAAAGACAAAAGAGTAAGTCTATGTCACGCAAGATTAGTTTGCTAGAAATGCAAACTCAAAGTATTTATAGACAAGGAAGTTTGGACACCAAGGAATTTCCAAAACCGAAAATATTCTCAAGATATTTTCATTACTCCACCAAATTCGGTTTCCATAATTCCTGTGAATGCACTGTCCAAAAATAATGATCGAAATCTCCTTAGAAAATCTTTAATTAGCAAATGCACATTACTAATTCTTATTTTCCATATATAATTAGAAACCCTTAATTAAAAAGATTCTTAACTTATTTAATTTGATCTTTGGGATTTACTTCCTTCTTAGACTTTAAGGAATATCTTTGAACAAAATAGAATAAGCATTAATGCACCGTGTTCAAAGAGTGACGATATATTACTCTTCCAAGTCTTTTCCATGCTTGCTCACTTGAAACCGATTTACCACGCTTCCAAAGAAAGTTTAGAATTGGTTCATCTAACTTTCAAGAACTATGTGATTGATCAAGTACCACTCAATCACAACTCATGGGCTTACGGTTCTACCAAAACAAGTTTCGGTTCTACCTCCATGTGAGTACTGTGCATAGTTACACTAGCTTACCAAAGATACATCTGACTAGGTACTAGGATCGGTTCCCCACATATATTTGGTATCTAACTTGTATGTCCATAGGACATGTCCATAGGATCATAGGTTCCCCTTTCTTCCATAAACCTTTTTGCACCTCATACAAGGATCGGTTCCCCTTGTGATGCACTGCACCTCTTACTAGGATCGGTTCCCCTCTTCCCAGTAATAAGTTCAGACATACACAACCCGATCATACCCCAGGTGATTATTTAAGATTGGTTTCACTAATAAAAGTTATACCAATACATAAGTCAGGCCTCATGTGAATAGTTTTACCAAGAACACAAATAAGTCGTGAGAGGTTATACTAATTACACATATTGGTCGTTCATAAGATATGCAATAAAGAACAGCCCCAATAATGCCTTGTCGTTTCCTTTTCGGTTCACGACACATATCATGAACTTACTTCCTTAGAACACATGTAAATATTATTCCCTAGGATGAAATCCTCACCTCATACCCATACATAATCACAATAGCATTCATATGATTATGTCGATGTCTTATATACAAAGTTTAATGGTGTTTATGGGAGAAAATCGTCTCTTCCGAATTTGGTAAATTCGATGATGGAGAGACTGGTTTAAACCCTTAAACAAATGTGCTGCACGTGAGCACTTTTGATTCGAGATATTTATCTGTACAACTCTGGCCTAAACCAAGAAGATGGTCGTTCCATATTTGCTTTGGTCACAAAGTGGAGGAGAAGGGTTGATTTTGGGAGGATAGCGAAGAAGGGTGATGAAACCAGATAGTTATGGCTAGGTAGTATCTCGAATTATATCAGAAGTGTAGAAGACTTCGGAAGCTTGCTAGCGATGGAAGCTTTTGAGAGAGCTTGCAAAGTTGCTATCTGATAGTGTTGTATTTTGCCTGACCAAGACTTGTGTGTTTGGGCAGAATAGGTGAAACCTATTTATACAAGTGAGATTGAACATACCCTGGCCTTATTAAGGAATTGAGTAAATATGCCAATTAAAACAGAGGAGGTGGAAACCGTTGGCTTTATGGTGAAAACGTTTTCACCATAAATTTCATTATTTAATTGACCGTATTCATTCCTTGCACGCCTTGCTTTATTGCGAGCGTAGTGTACGCTGCACACTGTGACCGCCAAACCAAAACCCCAAGAAAGCATCCCCCAGTTTTTGTTGATGTCTCGAGAGTGGGCGCAAGTGGCAATGCCAAAGTTGCTAGTGAAGCGTTGCGGCATGTGCCAATGGCATGTGCGGGATATCTCGACCGCAAGTTGTACTTTGAGTGCGGATGGAATGCCAAAGTCGCTTGGTTGAGCATTTGGCATGTGCGGAATGCCTTGGCCGCGATTTGTACTTTGAGTGCGGATGACAATACCAAAGTCGCTTGGTGGAGCATTTGGCATGTGCCAATGGCATGTGCGGAATGCCTTCGCCACAAGTTGCACTTTGAGTGCAAATGGAAATGCCAAAGTCGCTAGTGGAGCATGTGTGGGTCATGTGTGGAATGCCTTGGAAATTGGCTAGCAGTTTGGGGATAAAAGTGGCTAGTGGTTGCGTGTTGGCATGTGCCAATGGCACGCACGACCACTTTGGCCAAGTTGCGGGCGCTACAATTGGATAGCGGCTTGGGATAGAAAGTAGCTAGTGGTAACGTGTTGGCATGTGCCAATGACACGTACGACCACCTTGGCCAAGTCGTGGGCGCTACAATTGGATAACGGCTTGGGATATAATGTAGCTAGTGGTAACGTGTTGGCATGTGCCAATGGCACGTACGGCCACCTTGGCCAAGTCGCGGGCGCTACAGTTGGATAGCGACTTGGGATAGAAAGTGGCTAGTGGTAATGTGTTGGCATGTGCCAATGGCACGTACGGCCACCTTTGCCAAGTCACGGGCGCTACAATTGGATTGCGGCTTGGAATAGAAAGTGGCTAGTGGTAACGTGTTGGCATGTGCCAATAGCATAGCGGCTTAGAAATTGGCTAGTGGTGCGTGTTGGCATGTGCCAATGGCACGCACGGCCAAGTTGACCTAGTTGCACGGTTTGCAAGCCTAGGGCACTATTTTTGGCATGTGCCAAACGGTATAGCGGCTTAGTTTGGCATAGTTGCCTGTGGGTGCAGTATGCGGCTTGGTTTTGGCGTCGTTGCCATGGTGCGCAGTATGCAGCTTGGTTTTGGCGTCATTGCCATGGTGCGCAGTATGCGACTTGGTTTTGGCGTCGTTGCCATGGTGCGCAGTATGCGGCTTGGTTTTGGAATTAGGGTTTTGTATTGAAAACCCTAATATGGTATTTTGAAAAAATACCCCCATTAATTATTGACACCTGAATTAAATGCTCGTAGTTAATGTGTTGTTGGTAACACTAGGTCACGGGGTTTTACGATTTTACCCCTTATCTGAAATCCACCATCGACATTAAGTCCCCTGCTTAGCTCGTAACAGGAGCTTTGTTGCGAGGTAAGCATAAGATGGTGCCAAGACAAGATCTGAAAGAGAAACGGGAGATTTATCTGACCTTTTTTTTTTGAGATGCGGACTGGATTCGGAATCCTCGTCCTTGGCAGTTTTGTATGGAGCGGGAGGTTGGGACAATTTGGCGGAAATGGACAGTTGGGAAGCATTGAGCTGCTGGCGCGAGTTGAGAAACTGAGTGTGCGTTGGATGGTGGGGCCGATGGGAGATATACGTGATAGCTGGTGCGACTTGGGCGACATTGACAGGTCGGCGCGATTGGTGGGACCGGCACAAAAGGAGCGTGCTAGCTTGGGCGGTACTGGCACAAGGTTGAGAGTCTGGTGTGGTGATACCGACGCAAAGGGAGCGTGCTTGGGAGGTATTGGCGCCGTTGATGGGGCTTGAGAGGCTGTTGGGAAGTTGGGCGCCCTTGTAGGCCCAAACTTCCTTTACACGCGCGGCTTTGGGAGAAAATAAATCCTTCCCTATTGTGGAAACTGCATGCATATATATACACGAAGTCTTTTCTCTTATCTTGCGCTTTTGTTCCTTCCTTCTTCCTTGCCAGCGGTAAAGCGATAAAGGAGAAACCGGCTATCCAGGTGTGTCTTCTAATACTTCTCTTATTTCCCTTCGTAGGTGTAAACCCTAGCAGTAGGTGCTTTTTCTTTTATAAATCTTGCATTGATATCGAGCACACGATTGGTTGGCGTGCTTCTTGTAGAGAATATTGTATATATATGATTTGATTCCGTAGAAAATACTGCATATATGATTTCGAACCCGTAGAGAATGATGCGCGCATAATTTTGAACCCGAAGAAAGATTCTGTATATGTATTTGAATCCGAGAAATATACTGCGCATGTAATTTTGAACCTGAAGTAGGATACTGTCTATGCACTTGAACCCGAGAAATATACTGCGCATTAATTCCGAAGAAGAATAATGTATACGTGCTTCATATGAACCCGAAAGAATTACTGTATATGAATCCCGAAGAAGAATATTGTATATGTGCTTCATATGAACCCGAAAGAATTATTGTATATGAATCCCGAAGAAGAATATTGTATATGTGCTTCATATGAACCCGAAAGAATTACTGTATATGAATCCCGAAGAAGAATACTGTATATGCTCTTGAACCCAGAAAATATATTGCGCATATAATTTTGAACCCGAAGTAGGATACTACATATGTATTTCGAAACCATAGAAAATACTATTCTCCCATGTGTCAGGGATTTTCCTATTTTCGAGCGCGGTTATGTGTTTGGGAGATAATTTCATAATTTCCCTGTTTTGTTTCGTGCAGATATCATGTTACTAAGCGAGGAAAACCGATAAGATGTTACCTGAACAAGGCTATGTTTAGTCGAAAGATGTTGATAGTTCCAAACCAAACATAGATGATGAGTTCTTTACCAAACCCTTTGCTCCTGCTCGGAGGAATCTTCCAGACTTCGAGCCAACTTTACTGACGGATGGTGAAAATGAAAAGAAGACCCGCACAGTTCAGCCGGAGCATACCATACGGTTTTGTCTTCATAAAGGAGTGTATGCTTCTTCCAGTATTGATTTCAGGATGTGTCAAAGCCCATTGCGTTCCTTTGATGTGTGGGTCTAATTTATGGTGAGTAGGGAGCATATAAATTTCAACTTGACTCGAGCGAGGATTATTAATGCCGTCAGAGCTTCAGTAAGTCTCCAGATTAGGATGTCCCGGGCTTGGTTGCCTTTCTCTCTAGGCGGTGCTCGGACACTCACACAATTATCTGTAGATGGGGAGAAATAGCTTTCACCTTGGAGAGCGTGGCTCTCTTGTTGAATCTTCCGGTAACCGGGGATCTTAATATCCAATTATCAAGAGATGAGAAGAAGATGCGAAATGACCTTGTTGCTAAGTTGGGAGATTTTGCCCGAAAAGACTCTAGTGCGAAGTCGAAGGATTCTGTCTGGAAAGAGGATGAAAGGAGCGTTTACATATGGTGGATATCTCAGTGGTTTCCGAAAGAGTTGGAGGATAGACAGAAAAGCAACGATCTCCATGTTGCAGCATTTTTGGCCCTATGGTTGTCTAGAGATGTCCTTGACGACGGTTCCGGAAAGAAGGAGATAATGTCAGATATGCTACCAATTGCTGTGAAGTTGGCGAAAGGTGAAGTTCTCCCCCTTGGCAAGCTATTCCTTGGCTTCTTGTATGCGCATCTGGATCACTTAGTCGCGAATATGCGAGTTTCTAACGGTTTCATGAAAGTGGATTCGTATGTGCACGTCGTTTTTCTGCAAGCGTGGATATGGGAGCATTTTGAAAAGTATGCTCTAAAGACGTTTCCTAAGATTCCTATGAGTTGGGGTGGTTATCGAATTCTTAGATGGGCGAATAAGCGTCCAAGAGTTGGTGTGAGCTTGGTTAGCCTTCTTGATAAATCACACGAGATCAATTTTCGCCCGTGGGAGCCAGTTCATGGGCCCGTGACTCAAATTGATACTTTTGCTTCTGCTCCGGATATAATTTTTCCTTCAAATAACGAATTGAGCGTTGGTGAAAACTTGTTTATTCAAAGTTGCATCCCCGGTCACATGCCATCTTTATTTAGAGGGGATTTCCAGATTGCTGAGTAAAACATTGATCGCGCGGCTCGTCACATGGGTTTCGATCAGGGGGTGCCCCTTGCTTGCCGGCTGGAGCTTCCTGAGGATTCATTGCGTGCTTCCCTCGATGCCAGTTCCCTTGGGACAGGTATCCGTCTTCCCTTCTTTCAATCGGAGATAGCACCCTTGATGAACTTTAGTTACAACGAGTTCTGGTGCCGTGAGCGTCTTATGATTCACAAGTTTGTGGATGACGCGGTGGAGAATGTTCATGGTAAGCCTCCCCCGGAAGTCTTGAAGAAGTAACCGATGTTGAGAGATTTCAAGCGAAAGTCGTCTGGAAATTCTGAAAGTCCCCAAGTGAAAGAGAAGAGGACGAAAAACCATGCTGGTGGGTTTCAGACGGCTTCAAAGGATCCTCCTGCAGCCCTTGTGTCTTTCAGTTCTTCCAATAACCAGGTATGTATCGCCTCTTTGCTAGTCTATTTCCAAATATGTAAATTTCTGCTGAAAGTATGTGTCTCGTTTCTTCCAGGGCTTTGGTAGTGTTAATGCTTTTTATGATCTTTCTCGCTGTCGGGAGACGGTAATTCCTTTGAGTAATTCTTGCGGTATCGAGACTTCTCACAACGGTGATGCGCCGGAAAAAGAAGAAAGTTTGGCAAAAAAAGAAGAAATTTCGGAAAGTGAAGGTGATTCTTCCGATAGCAGCGCTGGATCTCTTTCGGAAAGTGGCTCGGTAAGTTTCGCGCCTCTTTTTCTTCCTCCTCCCTTTGAAAACGTCTAACTAAAATATTGCAGGAGGAATCTGACTCAGGAGATGGATCTGATATGGAGACACATGAAGGCTTGCACTTGGTGACAACAACCGTCAGTGATGACCTGGAGATGAAAGTTGAAAATCCGCCTGTAGCGACTGTGACCGCTGATGATGGCTTGGAGATGGAAGTTGATCAATTATAATGCATGAATGCAGTTCGACCGGGAAATGATTCTTTGGTCGCTGGCGCAGGTGCGGAAGGGAGCTATGGATACCGTCGAAATCGGTGAGGATCTATAAATATCCGAAATGGGAATCACACGTGGAAAATATTATTAATGAGGAGAATTATTATTATCGAATCCGCCACCCAACTTAGGGAGTTGGGACCCAAAATAGCACTGGTCCAAAACAGAGAAAAAAGTCCGGGAATCAAGATACGGGCTAGGAAGGTGTGAGGTACCTAGCCCGTCCGATCCGATAATCGGCCTCTACTTTATAATTGGGATTTTAGGGTTCTAATTCGTGAAAATAAAAATTTAAAAAAATTAATAAAAGTATACACCTGCAAAAATATCAAAGTATTAGATATCCGAACAAGAATGAGATCAGACTCTAAAGCAAAATAATTATTTTTCTAAAATAAAAATTATCTTTAAATTGTCAAAATCTAAACATTTGATGAACAGCAAATCAAATCAAATTATTATTATTGTATTTTTATTGTTATCAAGTTTTAAATCTCATAAATCACCGATCAAAACTGATGCTAAAACAGGATGTGCATAAACCAAAGATGATACGATAGTAACGTTTTAAACAAACCCAACCTAAAGATTATATTTATCAAATGCAAGTGTCGTGTTCTATAGACTAACATGCATAGCAGATGACATGCGACAGAACTCCACATCAGGACCCATGGTATTGGACTTGAATCTATTGCACTGTTTATACGTGTGTATCTAAAGATTCTAAACAAAGTAAGCAGCACACAATGATGAGATTAAATAGTATAATATCCAAACCAAGTAAGCACCGTAATAATGTGATTAAGCAGAAGTAAACAAAAGAAAACGAATGGATTAACCTTTGATAATACAGCCACAAAAACAGAGTTGAATAGTGAAGGAATTTTGTTACCAATAGCAGTATCTCCACTCACGAAACGGACCCAATGCAGTATTTATGACCCCACCACGAACTTGTTTCTGATGCGAATATATAATATTACTTAGATTAATGAGGATTCCAACAAAACTGCAAATCGTATCCGACCGTACTCGATTATAATATGTTTTTAAAATTATTTCATCAAAACCTCTCCTCACTTCTTCTCCAAAATTTTCCTCCTAACAGAGGTTAGTCAAATGAGATTTCAAATGACTTTCAGAGAGTTCTCAAATCCACTGTTAGTCCATTGAGACTTTTGGTGAGTCTCCTAATGTCTCTTGTTATTGGTTAGAGATTTTTTTTAAGTCATTTAAATTCTCTAAAACTCCATGTTATTGGATTAGGATTTGATAAGAGTCACTCAAACATCCCTGTTATTCGAATGAGAATTGAAAGTCATTGATTTACAAGGGGGGTAGTCAATCCAGATTTCAAATGACTTTTGGGGAGTTTCAAAATCTACTGTTAGTCCATAGATATTTTGAGAGGGTCTTCTAATGTCTCTTGTTATTGGTTAGAGACTTTTTTTAAGTCATTGAAATTCTCTGAAACTCCATGTTATTGGATTAAGATTTAATAAGAGTCACTCCAACACTCTTGTTATTCGAAAGAGAATTGAAAGTCATGGATTTGTTATTTTCAGAGATTTGGAGAGACTTTTTTTTGAAAAATAGGCATGGATGAAATCTCTCCCCAAGAGGTGATATTTTGGGAGACTTGGAAATTTGGGGAATTTTTGGTTTTGGGAAATACTACTCCGCCCTCATTTGGTTTTGGGAATTTATGGGCCACTTGTGCAGTGATACACTTGCTGGGTAATGTTTTTTTTCTCTTCGCTACAAATGTGTCTTCATCTACAATTCCGCTCTCATCTGAATACAATGACTGGACATCTCCTCTCTCTTTTTAATAGCCCGTACCAAAATTTAGGCATATGACAACAATGATATTTATTTTGAAAATGGACACATATTTCATTAGGTATTCATGGTACCTTTTATGATTACTGTAACGTGGATATTAAAAAATTCGCTAGATGTTTTGAATTTTACAGGGGATATTATACATTTTTTTGTCTCTACAAATCACAGAAAATCTTTACAAATCTCTTTTTTTTTTGTCTCTACAAGTTACAAAGACTCTCTAAAATACTCTCAGAGAATCACTAGAAATCTCTAGATTTTCATAAAATCTCCGGGAGTCACTTAAATTAAAAATCTATGAAAGTCCATAGAAATCTCATTTGACTACCTCCCTGTTATTGTTTTCAGAGATTTGGAGAGACTTTTTTAGGAAAATAGGCATGGTAGAAATCTCTTCTCAAGAGGTGATTTTCTGGAGACTTGGAAACTTGGGGAATATTTGTTTTTGAGGGAGTACGACCAATTTTTTTTTATTTTTTATTTTGAAGTTGATGACCAAGTAATGGACCATTTGCGGAGTAAACTAGTGGCGAGATTGCATAGAAAATCAAATGAATGTGGGATGAGCGAAAAAAATATGAAAACATAGGCATAAGGCAACACCGAGATTTATTTTGAAAATGAACACGTATTTTACCATGTATTCATGGTATTTTTATTTAGATTATAACGTGTATAATAAAGTAACCGGTAAATGTTTTGAATTTTTGATTAGATATTATTAAAAAAATTGTCTCTACAAATCACAGAGACTCTTCACGAATATCATTTTTTTGTCTCTACAAGTCACAAAGACTCTCTAATATACTCTCAGAGATTCACTATAAATCTCTATATTTTTTGAGAATCTCCAGAAGTCACTTAAATAAAAAATCAATGAAAATATATATATATCTCAATTGACTACCTCCCTATAAAATTCGTCCTCTTGGATTTCTACCAAAAAAACTTTCTCCCCAAAACACCAAAAATGGTACCCTATTTATAGTCTCACTCCCTTAACTACGACCTAGGATTAATTGATCTCGATCAAACGACTCACAATGAAAACCTAAATATCATTTCCCATTTTAAAAATATTATTTCTCATATTCTAAATATTATTACCAAAAAATCCAAAATATTTATTTAATCCTATGTATTTTGTTAACATGGAAAGACTTGCATACAAAGCTAGGAATAGTGTCGACATTTGCACATTTTGCTATTAGGGGAAACGTCCAACTTTGGACTTATGGAATCAGTGGTGGATACTTGGTGGGTGTAGCTGGTGGACGTTCTCATTTTGGGACGTACTATTACAAGTCCAGCTTACGGTAACTAACAATTGGGCTTAGCAACAACGTAGGTGGTCTCAAGTCCAAATTTACTATAATGGGCTTCTATTAACTATGAGGTGATCATAGCTTTTAGACTCGGGTGAGGTTTTACACTTAGACCATTTTGGATACGATTTTGCGGCGGCATTTGTGATCGTGCAAAATTGGGGTGTCTACAGGAGCCCTTCGCAGATTGCGGATCTGGTTGCAGGCGCCATTTTTGATCCTCCGTACTTGGTTCCTTACCCAGGCCACGTGTTGGTCGGCGGTTTTAGCGTACTGGCCAAATATGAGGCGTTGTATACCAAAATCTGGAAGAAGTATGGACACATGGATACGACCAGGAAGGTCACTAGTCGTATTGCGTTGGTTAAACGTGTGGAAGAAGCTTTATCTTCTATTGAGGACATGTGTGGGGTGACTGGCCACACCGTTTCTGAAGACGTCATTGCTAACTGGGAACACCACCGCGATGTGTGTGTGTGGAGAAGGAATTCAATGCTTCATGGTTCATCGAAAATCTTGCTGAGATTCGGAAATTGAAGGATACAGTAGTCGAAATCCCTTCTGCGGAGGAGATCACACGGCAAGAAGCGGAAGCTGAAGAGTTGTCCAAGGTGTTAGCTATGAAGAGAGCATCTATTGAAGATGCGAAGGACCGTCTTGCTAAGAAGAGTAAACCTTTGCTGGATAAATTCCCTTGAATGTTTCTCCTTTAGATTCCTTTTTGTTTATTTCGAGGAACACTTTGGGTGCTTGATTTCGGAGTCTGCCTGATTTTGGTAGTTGGTTGATGTTTTTGAGATGTTGGATTATTTTCTGGGATGTATGGTTTTAATATATAACTTTGACCATGACTTGTGAAGGGAATATTGTTTTTATGAAAGTGTGTGTTTATAGGTTTTGTCGTGAGCAATCCTCTTTTCAACATAAAAGGCGGTTTTGATGGTAGGGTTTCCAGCAAGTCTTCAATCGCTGGTAGCAGCGGCTTTGTAGGTAGGACTGCTAGCAAGTCCCCAAATCACTGGTAGCATCTTCAGCGAGTCCCCAGTTTTCCTGTATAGTTTTTACGACTTGTAACTGGGTTGAGTTGTAGATCCCCTAAACTGTGTGCCATCTTATGCCATCTTGATGCTTGTATCGAGGCGCGAGATCAATTTCTGAAAGCATATATTGTAACTGAGAGATTGAAACTCCCACTGTGGTCGCCAATTATTTATGGGAGAAAATTGCCTCTGCCGAATTTGGTAAATTCGATGATGGAGAGACTGGTTTAAACCCTTAAACAAATATGCTGCAGTGAGAACTTTTGATTCGAGATATCAATCTGTACAACTCTGGCCTAAACCAAGAAGATGGCCATTCCATATTTGCTTCGGTCACAAAGTGGAGGAGAAGGGATGATTTGGGGAGGATAGCGAAGAATTGTGATGAGACCAGAGAGTTATGGCTAGGTAGTATCTCGACTTGTATCAGAAGTGTAGAAGCTTGCGGAAGCTTGCTAGCGATGGAATCTTTTGAGAGAGCTTGCAAAGTTTCTATCTGATAGTGTTGTATTTTGCCCGACCAAGACTTGTGTGTTTTGGCAGAATAGGTGAAACCTATTTATACAAGTGAGATTGAACGTACCCTGACCTCATTAAGGAATTGAGTAAATGTGCCACTTAAAACGGAGGAGGTGGAAACCGATGGCTTTATGGTGAAAACTTTTACACCATAAATTTCCTTATTTAATTGACCATATTCATTCCTTGCACGCCTTGCTTTGCGAGCGTAGTGTATGCTGCACGCTGTGACTTCCAAACCAAAACCCCAAGAAATCATCCCTCAGTTTGTGTTGATATCTCGAGAGTGGGCGCAAGTGGCAATGCCAAAGTTTCTAGTGAAGCGTTGCGGCATGTGCGGGATATCTCGACCGCAAGTTGTACTGTGAGCGCGGATGGCAATGCCAAAGTCGCTTGGTGGAGCATTTGGCATGTGCGGAATGCCTTGGCGGCGATTTGTACTTTGAGTGCGGATGGCAATGCCAAAGTCGCTTGGTGAAGCATTTGGAATGTGCGGAATGCCTTGGCCATAAGTTTCACTTTGAGTGCAAATGGCAATGCCAAAGTCGCTAGTGGAGCATGTGCCAACGACATGTGCGGAATGCCTTAGAAATTGGCTAGCAGGTTGGGGATAAAAGTGGCTAGTGGTTGCGTGTTGGCATGTGCCAATGGCACGCACGACCACTTTGGCCAAGTCGCGGGCGCTACAATTGGATAGCGGCTTGGGATAGAAAGTAGCTAGTGGTAACGTGTTGGCATGTGCCAATGACACGTACGACCACCTTGGCCAAGTCGTGGGCGCTACAATTGGATAGCGGCTTGGTATATAAAGTAGCTAGTGGTAACGTGTTGGCATGTGCCAATGGCACGTACGGCCACCTTGGCCAAGTCGCGGGCGCTACAATTGGATAGCGGCTTGGGATAGAAAGTGGCTAGTGGTAACGTGTTGGCATGTTCCAATGGCACGTACGACCACCTTGGCCAAGTCACGGGTGTTACAATTGGATAGAGGCTTGGGATAGAAAGTGGCTAGTGGTAACGTGTTGGCATGTGCCAATGGCACGTACGGACACCTTGGCCTAGTCACGGGCGCTACAATTTGGTAGTGACTTGGGATAGAAAGTGGCTAGTGGTAACGTGTTGGCATGTGCCAATGGCACGTATGGCCACCTTGGCCAAGTCGCGGGCGCTACAATTGGGTAGCGACTTGGGATAGAAAGTGGCTAGTGGTAACGTGTTGGCGTGTGCCAATGGCACGTACGGACACCTTGGCCAAGTCGCGGGCGCTACAATTGGATAGCGGATTGGGATAGAAAGTGGCTAGTGGTAACGTGTTGGCATGTTCCAATGGCACGTACGGCCACTTTGGCCAAGTCACGGGTGCTAAAATTGGATAGCGGCTTGGGATAGAAAGTGGCTAGTGGTAACGTGTTGGCATGTGCCAATGGCACGTACGTCCACTTTGGCCAAGTCACAGGCACTACAATTGGATAGCGGCTTGGAATAGAAAGTGGCTAGTGGTAACGTGTTGGCATGTGCCAATGGCACGCACGTCCACTTTGGCCAAGTTGCGAGCGCTACTTTTTGGCATGTGCCAATAGCATAGCGGCTTAGAAATTGGCTAGTGGTGCGTGTTGGCATGTACCAATGGCACGCACGGCCAATTTGACCTAGTTGAACGGTTTGCAAGCCTAGGGCACTATTTTTGGCATGTGCCAAACGGTATAGCGGCTTAGTTTGGCATGGTTGCCTATGGGTGCAATATGCGGCTTGGTTTTGGCGTCGTTGCCATGGTGCGCAGTATGCGGATTGGTTTTGGCGTCGTTGCCATGGTGCGCAGTATGCGGCTTGGTTTTGGCGTCGTTGCTATGGTGCGCAGTATGCGGCTTGGTTTTGGAATTAGGGTTCTGTGTTGAAAACCCTAATCTGGTATTTTGAAAAAAATACCCCCATTAATTATTGACACCTGAATTAAATGCTCGTAGTTAATGTGTTGCTGGTAATACTAGGTCATGGGGTTTTACGATTTTACCCCTTATCTGAAATCCACCATCGACAAATGGTTAAGCAAGAAACTTCATATTGTATTCCTTAATACTATGTCTATCTAGAATGTTCATGCTTTGCAGTTTTATGTTTTCAATATGCACGACTTGAAAGATATGTTAGGGAATGAAACAGTTCAAGTCAAATATCACTATCCTCAAGTGGAAGGATTATATTGTCGTTGTAGCTCCGCACTTCTTCACTTCTTCAAGTCTTCGAACTACTTGTAATGTCTCACCCTAATACTTTCAAGATAACCTATACGAAATTGACTCTAGTACATTTAAATCAAGCGACTCTTAAATGAGTTTTGCTTCACTAAAATATGACAACCAAACTTGACATACCAACGCTTGGTGGGTTCAACCGAGCAATGCTCTAACAATCTCCCCCTTTGTCAATTTTAGTGACAAAACTCTTACAATCATATGGATAAACAAATTACAATAATTCATTACACATACGCTTGATTCTCGAATCCACAACACATAACCTGCATTCATTCAATCCTCAAAAATGCAGCAGTAATAACAAAGCTTATACTCCCCATAAAGGTGAGCTAGGTAGATTTTCAATCCGCACATCTTTGTTATCCCATTCATATGATATGTTAATCCCCCTTAGTCTGTGTTTTTCCTCACTCGTTAGATAAACGTTCAAGCACGGTTGTCCTCTTCCCTAGTGACACTAATCAACTATAAATTGATACCAGCATCACTTGTTTACTCCATATATTTCTCCCCCTTTTTGTTACAAAAATCACAAAGAAACGAAAAAATAATGGACAACACGAAAAGGATCTTACAAATCTCAAAATAGACTTGCAACCTGTTGAGTCAAGCACGAGGGTTTTACACAACATTTTTGATAACCAATATCAAAACCGAAACTACAAAGTAATTACGTTTTGATATGTTATCATGGAAATAATTGCCCGAAGCAATTTTCCCAACTAGTTTAGCAAACCAAAAAACAACTAAGCAAGTTAGTCCCTTTGCTAAACCGATTGTACAAATACAACCGCTTCATTTGATACGACCAAAACAAAGATAAACTCCATTTTTCTCATCAGGTTCTAATTATCCATATAACTTAGACCTTTTAGATTTCAAACAAGCCAAATACTAGGTTAGTTAACTAGCATTTCCTTGTTTAGGCTTTCGGCTAGACTTGAATAACCGAAACCTCCACTTTCATAAGTCTAACTAAGATCAGAATTAACTTAGCTTAGCTTATCCGTAATCAAATTGGACTAAACAACTCGTCCCGTCAACATATTCATTCGTTAATCCATAAATAATTCATACAAACCAATAAATCAACTTGTATAATTATTCACCTCAACCGGATACAATAGAAACATCATATATAAACCAAAGTTTCACTATTGCACCGAAATTTTGTAAGCTTAAACAATTGATACCACACAATAAAGCAAAATAACAATTGTTTTACTTAACTGGAAGCAATTGAATTATCATAAACATTAAAGAACCGCAATTGCACCAAATTTTGTAAGCCTATAAACTATTGATATCACACAACAAAGTAAGATAACAAAAGTTTTACTTAACCGGAAACAATTGAATCACACACACATCCATACACATATAATGGAATAAACAAATCAATTGTACCAACAATTTATTTTAAGCAAAAGAAATATATATATCAAATAAAAATAGTATTTTCTTAAAACATGAAAACAATTAACTAACAAGATTGTTACCTCAATTTCGCATCCAACTTCTCCAAATATGATTCCATCACTTTCTTCTTCCGGGAGAATTGATATCGAAATACCATCATGTTGTCATTCTCATGCCAAAAACAAAAGAATAACAACAACCAACCTTTACCAGAGAAAGGTTGAAAATTGGTTTTAACAATTGCAAGCAAAAGTTGAAAACCGTCAAAACACATATGCTTTTATGCTAAACCAAAACCGATTCAACATATTGTGACTTTTTCACATATTGTTTATACATGAATCCCTCATGATACTTTGATAAAGCCTATCAACTTGGGATAGAACTTAATCTTACTAAATCAAAAAGTCACCCAAACCATAAGGGTTCACAACATATTATGAGATCGAATATCAAGGTATAAAACTGAAATCGAACATCCCATAAACATACATAACATATAAAATAAAACATTAAAGTATCGGCTATATAAATCAAAAAACTATCACAAGAAAAATTATAAATCAAATAACTTTATTCATAATAGTTTTATTCAATAGACTCATACAATCAATGAAAACAATCAAAAATTGATGTCTATTTTTCTAATACAACTCAGTCCTTCATATCAATACCACATGAAGGAAGGTTTCCATTTTCGTTTTTTAGCTTATGAATTTCTTCAAGTAGAAAACCTTGTTTCTTAAACAGAACCTCTTGCAGGTGAGATATTTTCGTGAAGGATTCTGCAAAAGCATGTAGTTCTGTCTTTGATTGAATACAAAAGAGTGTCAATGCTTCAATACACTGATCTTTCTTCAGCGTATTCTCTATTTCCTTCTTGTTAAGCCAATCTCCCTTTTTGATTTTACCCCTAATCTCAAGAGAACCCCCTGACTTATTTTTAAGATGATCATTATGATCTATCATCTTTTCATGCAAAGATGTTTGATCCAGACTCATGGTTCGGACAAGGAAAGATCTCAAAACGAAAAGGATCTCTTTATATTTCTCATATTTCCGAAAATATAATATATTTACATATACGAATATATCACATATTTTTTCAATTTCTATATTTTATTTCCATAATCTACACAAAGGTGCCTTGATTTTTTCTTCCTCACTCGAATATGGCACACATGGTGAGGAAAGAATTCTAATACCGATCAGGTGGTATTAGTATGAGATTTTCTCTCATTATGGAACTTGGAACAACCTGAGTGTTCTTCATCTAGAATCATATGAGAAATTCTCCTTTTGTTACCTCGAACTAGCGAAGTATCTTGACTTTGGTTGTGTGCAAAACTCTTAGTAGTTTTGTTCTTGAAATAGTTTTTGCATAGTATCTTAAATTTTTCTTTACCATTAACTGATTTAATAACATCGGAAGACATGTCCATTCTTAAAATGGGTAAATCACTAATGGAGGAGGAAGAAATAAGATTGACAACTAATGCAATATTAGTTATTTCTTCAGAATCATATGAATCAGAGGTCTCATCATGAGACAGCCAATATCTTACTTCCAGTGTACTTCTTACGATTGGGAAAATCTTAAGCAATATGACCAAACCCTTTACACCTGAAGTATTTTGGCTTATATTTATCATCTTCTTCATGTTCCTTTTTGATATGAACTCGATCATGTGGTCGAGAAGATTGGTGAGTATCCTTTATGAATCTCTTATTTCTTGACCTTAAGAGATCTCGAAACTGTCTAGTAATCAAAGATAATGATTCTTCGATTTCATTATTAGAGTTTCCAGCAATCTGTTCATCTGAATCATCCAACTGTCTATTCCTTTCCATTGCGACTTTAGGAATTTTTTCAGCTTTAAAAGCAATCCCTTTATTTTGAATAGACTGTGATTCATGATCAAAGATCTTTAACTTTCCAACAAGTGTGCTTCGTGAGAGAGTTGAGAGATCATTTGCTTCTATGATTGCATGCTTCTTAGAATCATATCTTGGAGGCAACGATCTGAGAATTTTGCACACTATATCTTTTTCATAAATAGTCTTTCCTAGCGAGAAAGAGGCATTAATTATCTCAGAGAGTTTAAGATGAAACTCTTCAAAAGAGTCGTTGTCATCCATTCAAAGGTTTTCCCAATCATATGTAAGAGTTTGAAGTCTAGCTTCCTTTTCTGATGTGTTTCCTTCGAACACGATTTGAAGATGGTCCCAAGCTTCTTTCGAAGTTTGACATGTTGATACATGATGTTGTAAATCACGGCTTACAACATGTATTATAGCATTCAAACCATCTAAATTCTGCTTAGCTAGTTCCTTTTCTTCGTTCGAAAAATATACTAGGCATTTAAGCTCACTATCTGAATTTTCTATCTTTGGAAGAATATAACCATCGACGACTCATATCCAAGTATTAAAGTCTCGTGATTAAAAAAAAGATCGCATTGCAGATTTCCACCATAGATAGTTTGTTCCATCAAATCTTTTCTTCTCTTTTGTCTTCTCAATTCTTCCAAGCTTTATTTAGTACTTAAAAACACAAAATTAATTAATACAAATATTTATTCTTGAAAATGGTAAAAATGCAGAATTTGGGATAATATATGACTTTGAAGCGCGAAAGATGAGTTAAGTGCCAATGAAAAGGTGTATGAATATGCAATATTTGGCACTCATCAAATACCCCCAAACCTGAATTTTACTTGTCCTCAAGTGAAACAGAAATCCAGAAATCCTAACTATACCACTGTCACTGGTCTCTCGAATGCATTTAGCGTATGCACTAAGCCTTTAAACCCCTAGGTGTCCCTAGTGGACGAGTTGTAGTCTCGTGAGGGCCTACCAAAGATGTACCCACAAAACCTTCTCCAATTTCGAGCATCCATAGAAATGTCTTCGTCTTCGGTCTTCAACTGTAGATGATGAACTTGAATTTCGTAGAACCATGAAAATTTGTAACCAATTTTTTTTTTTTAAGACCATTATACAGTGGTCATCATTTTTTAGTGACCCGCTACAGTGGTCATCGAGATACAAACACAAGATCCGATATTATTTTATATAATTTTTTTTAGAGACCAGCTACACAGTGGTCTTAGAAGACATACAAAAGACCCGCTACAGATGGTCATAGAAACAAAAGACTGCAAAGACTCGCTACACAGACTGGTCATAAAACACACTACAAAAATGCAAAAGACTACAAAGGATCCTACAAAAGACCCGCTCCACAGCTGGTCATAAAAAAATGCAAAAGACTACAAAGGATCCTACAAAAGACCCGCTCCACATGACTGGTCATTATGCAAATACTCCCCAAACCTAAATCTAACATTGTCCTCAATGTTTCAAAAGATAATGAAACAACAACAAAACATGAGAACAAAAGCAGATTCAAAGGAAAGAGATTACCAGATGCCAAACCAGAGACGGTAGGGTATGTCCAAAGCAACCAGCGAGGAAGATATCTTGTGGTATGTACAAGGGGTGAACTTTTCGGTCCACATAGATCGGATCATCAAGATGAGTTGTTTCAATCTCAGGTGGAATTGGTTCAAGGAATGGCTTGAGTCTCGCCCATTGACCTTGAAGACATTCTTGGTTGTGACATCTTCTAGTTCTACAGCCCCATGGGGAAAATTGTTCGCACCAAGAATGGGCATGTCCATTTAGAACGTAATTTTCCGGAAAAAGGTGCAATCGTGAGTTATACAATAGAACTTTACGGCCTGGAGTGAATGACTTGCGCAAAATGCGTTTGTCATGGAACACCTTCATTCTATATTTGTACAACTTGGCACTATCATAAGCCTCATTTCTCAATTCTTCCAACTCGTTGAGTTGAAGTTTCCTTGTGTACCGCCTTATCAAGATCAAAGTTAAGCTTTTTAATAGCCCAATATGCACGATGTTCAACTCTACGAGGTAGATGACAAGCTTTACCATACACAAGTCGGTAAGGGGACATGCCAATTGGTGTCTTATAAGCTGTTCTATAGGCCCACAAAGCATCATTCAATCTTAATGACCAATCTTTCCTAGACGGGTTAACCGTCTTTTCTAGAATGTGCTTGATTTCCCTATTTGAAACCTCTACACGGCCATTGGTACTGTGGATGATATGGGGTTGCAACTTTATGAGTTATGCCATACTTGCGAACTAAGGACTCAAAAGGCCTATTGCAGAAATGTGAACCACCGTCACTGATTATAGCTCTAGGGGTGCCAAATCGAGAAAATATGTTTTCCTTTAAGAACGAAAGTACCACCTTGTGGTCATTAGTTTTGGTTGCAATTGCTTCTACCCACTTAGAAACATAGTCAACAGCAACAAGAATGTACAACTTTCCTTGAGTTAGGAAATGGACCCATGAAATCAATACCCCATACATCAAATAGCTCAACAATCAAAATGGGTTGTAGGGGCATCATGTTTCGTTTTGATATACTTCCCAATTTCAGCACAGGTCACAAGAAATACATAATTCATGGCTATCCTTAAACAATGTTGGCCGGTAAAAACCACTCTGCAAGATCTTTGCAGCGAGTTTTCTTTGCACTAAAGTGGCCTCCACATGCTTGATCATGACAAAAGAGATGACATCCCTTTGTTCGAGTTGGGGACACATTTCCTAATGATTTGGTCGGGCAGTATTTGAACAGATATGGGTCATCCCATAGGAAATGTTTCACTTCGGCCAAGAATTTAGACCGGTCTTGTTTAGACCAATGAAGTGGCATCCTACATGTAGCAAGGTAGTTCACGATGTCGGCAAACCATGGCATTTCGAAACTAGCATCAGTTGTTCATCGGGAAAGATTCTCTAATAATCTCGATTCATCAGTAGACTCGACATTCAATCTAGATAAGTGATCAGCAACAACATTCTCGACCCTTTTTTATCTCGAATTTCGAGGTGGAACTCTTGTAACAAGAGTATCCATCGAATTAGACGAGCCTTAGCATCTTTTTAGATAAAAGATATCTTAATGCGGCATGGTCGAGTATAAATGATGATTTTAGATCCTATCAAATAAGATCTAAACTTATCTAATGCAAACACAACAACTAGCATCTCTTTTTCGGTTGTTGAATAATTCATTTGAGCCTCATTAGGTGTCTTACTAGCATAGTAGATCACATAGGGGTGTTTGTCAACTCGCTGACCTAAGACAGCTCCAACAGCAAAATCGGATCGTCACACATGATTTCAAATGGCAATTTCCAATCGGGAGGTCGGACTATAGGGGCTGAAGTTAGAAGAGTTTTGAGCTCCTCCCAAGCATGCACACAAGCATCATCAAACACAAATGCAACATCTTTCTTGAGTAGATTACACAGTGGTCTTGAGATCTTCTTGAAATCTTTAATGAATCTACGGTAGAAACCGGCATGGCCTAAAAATGATCTAACCTCCCTCACGGAGCGAGGTTGCGGCAAGTTTTGAATGAGGTCGACTTTGGCTTTGTCTACTTCAATGCCTTTTTCGAGATGATGTGTCCTGGAACTATACACGGATTCATAAATGACCTTTCTCCCAATTCAACTTTCGTCTGTATCTAATCGCTTGCCGGTGAGATGGTTTCAAACATTCATCAAGATGATCCGACAATCATCATGCAGATCTCCAAGGAAGTTATCTATCATATCCGAGGAAAAATGCTCATCATACAGCCTTTAGAAATATAGATGGTGGTGCACAACCGAACATCGTGATAAGCAAAATGTTCGAATGGACATGTAAATGTGTCTTTTCTGATCTTAGGGTGAAATATGAATCTGGTTGTGCTTGAGAAAAACCATCAAGAAAGCAGTGAATCATTGGAACAATCGTTCGAGAATTTCATCCCCATGAATGGAAGAAGTGATCTTGTAGCGCATTCAATTTCCTATAATCAATGCAAACTCTCACCACAGTTACTCGAGTAGTGATTAACTCATCTTTAATCGTTTTGAACTACATTAACTCCGGCTTTTTGCTACAACTTTGAATGGGCTAACTCATTTGCTATCACGAGATTGGGTATATGATACACTTGTAAGTCAAACTTTATAATCTCACTCTTAACAACCTCTTTCATGTTAGGATTTAGAAGCCTTTGCATCTCACTAGATGGTTTAGCATTGTCCTCAAAGGTTATATGATGCATGTCAGTGAGACTTATGCCTTTAAGGTCAGAGATGGTCCATCTAAAGCCTCTTTATGCTCATAAGTACTTCTAAAGTTTGCTTTCCTGTTGTATTTTGTATCTAAGGAAGATGAAATGATTACGGGCAAAGTATTAGAAGGTCCCAAGCATATTTAAGAGTATCGAACCAATAGTTTGGTTAGCTTTGGTGGCTCAATAAGAGAGGAAAAGACTTGGATTCCAAAGCCAGGAAGTGGTTCACTCTAGCTTTCAAACGTGTCCATAAGTGGTGTGGATTCAAGCAAAGTATTCACTTCACTTATGTATTCATCATCAAACAAATCCAGAAGTCAAAATTATTTAACAAGCATCAAGGGTTAATGATTGACCTCTTTAGACAACGAATCTTTGAATCAAACTTTGTCATGTTGATTTCATGCACATCATTATCATCATCAAGATCTAAATATTTTTGGCTAGTATTGAAAACATTTCAACTCGCGGTCATATTTCCAAATGACAACTTCACACTCCATTACGGCAGTTAATGATTGCATTGGACGTTGCTAAGAAGGGCGTCCCAAAATGACGAGAATGTGATTATCGGGGGTTTTACTGAGTTGAGTATCTAAAACGATGAAGTCCACGGAAAATAAAACTTATCAACCTTAATCAAAACATCTTCTACCACACCACGTGGCACTTTGACGGATCTGTCCGCCAATTGCGAGTTATAGGTGTTGCCTTCAACTCTCCAAGACCTAGCTGCACATATCTGAATATGGTAGTAAATTCACACTTGCCCTAAGTCTAGCAACGCCTTCTTAACCGTTTGGTCACCTATTTTGCATGTGATAGTTGGACTACCTGGGTCTTTAAACTTAGGTGGTGTGTTGCTTTGAATGATTGCACTCACTTGCTCGGTGAGAAAAGCACGCTTATGCACATGAAGCTTTCGCTTTTGTGTGCATAGATCCTTAAGGAATTTAGCATAGCGGGGACTTGCTTGATTGCATCAAGAAATGGGATGTTGATGTTAACTCGTTTGAACATTTCTAAAATCTCGTTGTCTTGTATACTCTCTTTTTTTGCACCAATCTTTGTGGGAATGGAGCAACAGGTACATGAGATGGTGCAGAGACATTAGAATTATGGGAATTCTTATGTTGCTCAGATTTGTTTTCAACAATAGGTGTTTTATGTGGGATTTTATGCCTTGGTGAGTCGATGTAGACTCACTCATTGTGGTACACCTACATTGTTTTCAACAACTTTACCACTACGAAGAGTGGTGACAGCATTTACTTGATTATGTGAGGCCTCATTTGAGTTGAATTTTACTTTGATATACATTTTTGGATTTTGTTGGGGTTGACTAGGGAGTTTTCCTTTGTCTCTTTCATTCAATGCTTCACAAATTTGACCCATTTTAAGTTCTAGACTTGTAAAACGTTGGTCTGTGGTCTTTTGAAGTTGTACCAAATTTTGGGTCAACAAACCGAAACTTTCTTGAAGCTAGGCTTTTTCTCTGCAGTCTGCACATGTGGTTGCACTTGGGGGTTTCTAGGATAAGGGTATCCTTGGTTATTATTTGATGTTCCCCTTGCACGGGCCCTTTAGACCATGAAAAGTTAGGGTGATTTCTCCACCCTGGGTTGTAGGTCCGAGAATATGGGTTGTTCTCTTGCCTTTGGTACAAAACATTGGCTTGCTCGGTTTTAGACTCTTGAAATGCATGGAGGTCTGGACAAGTGTCCACTAGATGGTACGAACTATGGCATGCGGCACAAGTGGCCATTTCAATTTGACTACGGAGAGTAGGGATATTAGTTTTTCCATTCTTTTCTAGTTCTAGCTTTTCTATTCTCCTGGCCAAGGATGCCATCTTTGCACTTCCTTCGAAGTCGAGTCAATTCTATGAACATTGGATGCAAGGGTAATCCTATTTGGTTCACGGGGGATTCCCACTGCTTGAGTCTTTTCAGCGACTTCGATTAAGAAATCCAAGACTCATCAGCAGTTTTTCAATAAATTGACCATTGCACATGGTCTCAAGCTGTAGTTCGGTTCTTGACATCTAAGCCTTCATACAAAATTTGCACAAGTCTCCATTTTCAAAACCATGGTGAGGACATTGGAGCAATAATTCATTGAATCTCTCCAAATATTTTGCCAAAGTTTCCTCCTCTAATTGCACAAAACTATTCGGACTTTGTGAATTGTCGTAGTCTTATGGTTTGGGAAGAACTTTTGAAGAACTCTTTCGTAAGAGCATCCCATGTATGAAATGACTGTGGCTGTTGAGCACACAGCCAAGTCTTGGCTTTGTCTATCAAAGAAAAAGGAAAAAGTTTCATTTTGAGGTGCTCATCCGTCATTTGGTTGATCCGAAGAGTCCCACAAATTTCCTCGAACTCTCTCACATGGTGGTAGGGATTTTCAGCTTCAACCCCTTTAAATTTAGGCAACATATTGAGGATACTTGCCTTTAGCTCAAATTGTCCATCAATAGCTGGTAAGACAATGCACGAGGACTGGGTTGTCCTCGTTGGGTACATGTAGTCCTTTAGACTACGGATTGGGTTTACTGGTTCTCCCATTATTTCGGATGGGTCTGGACTGTCTGCCTCAGAACTATGTATTTCAATTAACTCTTCTTGAGTGATTCTAACTAGTCGGTGTGTATGGTCTCTAAAAGACACAATCATAGCCTAGCTAGCACATCAAGCATGTTAACCATTCACCTAGAAGGGAAGTTCTATGCAATCACAAACAAGGATGACTCCACCACAGTAAACCTACTGATTTCTAGCAAACAAAAAGCATGATGGCTCCACTTAGATTGTTTTCTAGACCAACTTCTAATCCTTGAAATGGAATTCGTTACAATCGAGCAAACCCCTCTGGAATCAAT
>JAJJWX010000711.1:0-18677 GCA_023529315.1 Papaver bracteatum
ACTATATAATTCTTTATTATGCTTATTTTGAGAGGTTCATGAACAAGAAATGATCTTTTTTTATAATAAGAGACCCCAAAATCGCCACATGTCGTAACCATAGTAATTCTGGTTTGTAGTTAAGACACGTCATCGAATATTACCATGTCATTTCCATGTCATCTTAGTCATTCAAAAAGACACTAGAATCTCATTAGTCACTTTTGAAAATACATTGGTTTGTATCAAAAAAAAAAAAAAGAAAAAAAAAAAAAATACATTCATGAAAAGTTTTTGTGATTAAGCTACATCATTAATTGCATCTTATTAGTCTACCCAACTGTTGATGGTGGTTTTTAAACAAAGGGTAAAATTATAAAACCCCAAATAACCTAATGTCACCGGTGACACATTTATTAGGACATTTAATGCATATTAGTAATTAATGGAGGGTATTTTTTCAAATTAGGGTTACAACGAACAAAACCCTAATCACCTCCGTGCCAATGGCAAATCATGCCAGCCGCGCCATGCCAAACGCACTCTTCCTTGGCCCTAGCTATGCTAGTCACACCAAACATGCCAAAGCATGCTAACCATGCTAGCCGCACCTCCGTGCCAATGGAAAATCATGCCAGCCACACCTAGCCCAAGCTAGTCGCGCCATGCTAAACGTACTCTGCCTTGTCCCTAGCTATGCTAGTCACAAAAGCACGCCAAAGCATGCTAACCATGCTAGCAGCACCTCGTGCCAATGGAAAATCATGCCCAGACCACACCTAGATCAAGCTAGGCGTGTGCCATCTGCAGAACACACTCTGCCTTGGTCCTAGCCCCTTTGGTCCGCCAAGCCAAACACCCTTACCTTGGCCCCATCCATGCCATGCCAAAGTAGCGCTCGCACCTAGGCTTGCAAACCGTGCAACTTAGACCAAATTGGTCACGCATGCCATTGGCACATGCCAACATGCTCGATGGTAGCTTTCCTTACCAAACCGTGGCCCACATGGCCGAGCATGCCATTGGCACATGCCAACATGCTCGATGGTAGCTTTCCTTACCAAACCGTGGCCCACATGGCCGAGCATGCCATTTGCACATGCCAACATGCTCACTGGTAGCTTTCCTTACCAAACCGTGGCCCTAATGGCCGAGCATGCCATTGGCACATGCCAACATACTCGCTGGTAGCTTTCCTTACCAAACTGTGGCCCTAATGGCCGAGCATGTCATTGGCACATGCCAACATGCTCACTGGTAGCTTTTCTTTCCAAACTGTGGCCCTAATGGCCGAGCATGCAATTGGCACATGCCAACACGCTTGCTGCTAGCTTTTCTTACCAGGCCATGATCCAAGTTGGCCACGCATGCCATTGGCACATGCCAAAACCCACGCTGGTAGCCTAAATTGCAAACCGTACAACCTACTGCAAGGCATTCCCACATGCCATTGGCATATGCCACACATGCCACTCTGGCACTTCTACTTACACTCAGCGTACAACCTACCACCAAGGCATTCCACACATGCCATTGGCACGCCACACACCAGCGACTCATGCGCTTTGCCACTTGCGCTCGAGGTGCAACCCGCAACAAAGGCATTTCGCAGATGCCATTGGCACATGCCACGCGCGCCCCTAGCAGCGCCACTTGCACTCAAGGTGTGACCAACACTAGAGACATCAACACAAACTGGGGGATGCTTTCTTGGGGTTTTGGTTTGGCGGTCACAGCGTGCAGCGTACACTACGCTCGCAATAAGAACGGCGTGAAAAGGAATAAAAGCGGTCAATTAAATAAGTCAGTAATGGTGAAAAACGTTTTCACCATAAAAAAATGCGGTTACCACCTCCTCTTTTTAATCCGCGACTTTACTATATTCCTTAATGAGGCCAGGGTACGTTCGATCTCACTTGTATAAATAGGTCTCACCTATTTCTACCAGATGACAAGTCTTGGTCAGAAAAAAGACAACACTATCAGATAGCCACTTTGCAAGCTCTCTCAAAAGCTTCCATCACTAGCAAGCTTCCTAAGCTTCTACTATTCTGATACAAGTCGAGATACTACCTTTCCAAAACTCTCTGGTCTCAACACCTTCTTCGCTATCCTCCCCAAATCAACCCTTCTCCTCCACTTTGTGACCGAAGCAAGTCTGGAACGGTCATTTCTTAGTTTAGGACTGACTTGTACAGATTGATCTCTCGAACTTAAAAGTTCTCAACGTGCAGAACATTTGTTTAGGGTTTGAACCAGTTTCTCACTCACCTACCGAATTTACCGAAATCGGTAGAAACAATTTTTACCCATAAACACCAACTAAACGTACACAAAAATCTCATCAGTCACCTTCAAGAGTGGCATGTTTTCCCATACATTCTCTTCCAAGAACTCCAGTAAATTATGTGGATATTAGTTGAAACAAAAATCTCATTAATAAGTAGAAAGTTAATGCTAATTTAGTTGAAACAAATTAGAACGAGTTCATTGACATGATGTCGGAAGTTATTTTAATAATCAATGTGAGAGACTGGTGGGTGGACTCTGGAGCCGCTAAGTATGTTTGTTGAAATAGAGATCTGTTCACCTCATATCAGAGGATAAGGGATGTCGAGAAACTCAATATGAGTAACTCATCTGCGACAGAGGTTGCATAAAAGGGAAAGGTCGAGCATTAGCTCATATCTGTAATATTCTCACACTTTATGAAGTTTTCATGTTCCGAGCATATGCAAGAATCTTGTATCTTGTTCTCTTGAAGATGGTAAAAGATTGAAGATCTTATAATTAAATGTGGAAAACTTGTTATAACTAAGGGCGGTAATTTTTAGGCAACAATTATAGGACTTACTATATAAGCTTAAAGGAAAATATGATGAAGTGAACATAGTTGATTCTTGTGCTTTCTTTTGTGTGTCTTTGAATATTATGCATGGTAGACTTGGAACCGTCAAATTATAAGTCAATGCATAAACTGCCTAGCATAGGCTACGTACCCAAATTTAGTTTGGATTTTGAACACAAAAGTGAAATCAGAAAAAATGTTCAGTGTAATTCTAAGCCCTTAGAATTAATTCAGTTAGGCCTAGTTGAAATGATTTCAACCCAAACTAAGGTGGTAAAAGGTGGTTTGTAACTTTCATAGATGATTTTACGAGGTACTCTCTTGTATACTTTCTTAGGGTAAGGATGATTCCTTAGAAGCCTTAAGAGTATAAACTTGAAATTGAAAGCAAAGTATATGTTACCACTAAATTGGTTAGGTCTAAACATGATGGAAAGTATGAATTTCATATAGGAGAACTTTACTTGTTAAATGGCATTACTCATGAGATCGTACCTACTTATTCACCATAGTCTAATGGTATAGTTGAACGTAAGAACAGAACTATTAAGGAAATGATTTATGCCATGTTGTTTAAAGGATAACCGCAAACTTGTGGGGGAAGGTCGTTCTCTAATTTTGTTATATCCTGATTAGAGAAATCTTTAAAGGATCAGATAAAAATCCATATGATTATGGAAATATAGAAAACCTTTTTAAGCATACTTCAAAGTGTGGGGGTGTTTAGATAAAGTTTCTTGAGTACCCTACTGCATATAGATTTTTGGTTGTGTGTTCTGATTTTTCAGACTTTGGTGTGATTTTCTGACATTGGTGTGAATATTTTATGGAGTCTAGAGATGTTCTTTGAACATGTTTATTTTGAAACCTATCTCTTATTAGGGATGTGTTGTTGATCCTCTAGATGTTTTTCAAGTAGTCAGAACTTATCTTAAATGAAGATGAAGTTAAGGTTGAGCCTAAGAGAAGTAAAAAAATTTGAGTTGAGACTTCTTATGAAGCCGACTTCATAACATTCCTATATTGGTTTGAGCTCCAGACTTGTAAAGAAGCCTTGATATCTACTGTAACCCCATTCTAGTAAGAAGCTTCATTTAGTGAAATGGACTCAGTCCATCGGACCTAGACTTGGGAGCTTGTTAGTTTATCTCCAGGGACTAAAACCATGGGTTGTAAATGAGTCTTTACTAGGAAACGTAAGGTAGATGGAATTGTGGAAAATGTAAGGCTACGTTGATAGATAAAGGCTATAAATTAAAAGAAGGAGTAGATTTCCTTGATTCTTATTCACTTGTGATGAGAATTATTTCCGTTGAGATGTTAATTTCTATTAATTGTTGTCATAAACACCTTAGGCATACATCAGGTGAGATACATCAGATGGATGTTAAGACAACTTTTCTAAAACTGTGAAATAGATAAAGAAATTTTCATAGAACAACATGAGGACTTTGCAGTGAAAGGTTATGGAGACAAAGTTTGTAAGTTGAACAAATCTTTGTATGGTTTCCAAATAAGCACGTAAATAGTGACATGGAAAATTTGATCATGTAATAATGTGTAGTGGATTTAAGTTAATGAATCTGACAAGTATATTTACAAGTAACTTGTTAAGGATGCCTTGGGATTGGATGCTTGTATGTTGATGATATGCTTATACTTGATACAAACATAGATGTGATTAATTCCACTAAAACATGCACTAAATGAGAACGCTGACTTGAAATACTTAGGCCCTTTTGATGTAATCTTAGGGATGAGGATTAAAAGATACTCAAACATTTATAGTCTTAGTCATTCTCATTATGTGGAATTGTGCTTAAGAGATACAATCAGTCTGATTGTAATCCTGCTTGTACTCTGTATGATTATTCTTGTAGACTCAACAAAATTAAGGGTAGTGGAGTATCTTAAGTTGAATACTCTAGAGTTATAGGATGACTGATGAATTTAATGAACTGTAAGAGTCCAGGCATTGCCTATATTGTGAGTAAGTTAAGTAGATATAATTATAGTCCAGATCAAGAGCATTAAGATGCGCTGAGTAGAGTATTATGGTTCCGAAAATACTCTATTACCTTTTATTTGATTTATGAAAGGTATCTTGCTGTCCTTGAGGGACTTTATGATGCAAACTGGATAGTTGACTCAGATGAGTCTAAATCTACGGGTGGATATGGTTTCACTATAGCATGAGGGTTTGTTTTTGGAAGATTTCCAAATAGGCATATGCTGCTCAATTCATGATGGAATCTGAGAGTATTGTGTTAGATAAAGAACGATAGGGGGCCGAGTGCCTAAGATGATTTTAGAAGACATTCCTCTCTGGCATAGGCATGTGCCAGCTATATCTATATATTGTGTTAGCCAAGCTACAATAGCTAAAGATAAAAATAACTAATCTCAATCGGCGTTATTTCTATTGATTGGATAAAGTCGAAGGAGAATATCGCGCAACCTTTGATGAAAGGTTTATCCAAAGAGATAGTTAGAAATGCATCGATGGGGATGGGGCTTAAGCTCATAAATTAAACTTTCCATGAAGGATACACAACCTTACTTATTGGAGATCTCAAGATCAAGGTTTCGAATGAGACAACTAATTTTTGGTGGGTAAAGGTAAACACTATCAGAGAATTTTATTCTCTGTCCCTTCCCTATGGTGTAGACGTGATAGTGTGACTACATGTGAAGGATGACTTTTAAGAAGTCTTAATGAGTTCTATAGTTTCAATTTAAGATTGAAGTAGGGTGTAGCAGTAACACTCTTTATGGAAACTCACCTATCTGAATGAATAAGTGGGGCCACTTCCTATGAGAATATGAGCTTTGATTCTCTAGATCATTCTGAGAAATAGGATATGTCCGGGGCCAAATTGGACAAAATGGCACGAGATTGTTAGTACCCTGAGAGATATCATCCGTGGTTGTTATCGCGAATTACATCAAACGCTAGCAGTTCAAGACATAGTTTACTGTCTCTAAGAAGTAATTCTGGTAATATCTTACTAAGCAAAGGTTCAAGACCTCATGGACACCTCTGCCTAAAATGGTATTTCCTGTGCTTTTTATGTGATTTTCATTTTGATGGTTTTGGTATTATTGGAACTTAGAAACCTTTAGGCTCACTTGTAAGGAACTAAAGATGAAAGCTCTATATACTATATGATTTTTTTAATCCATAGTATTACCCTGGGGTCAACACACTGTTGTGTGAGGGAGATGATGTTGGAATGGCTAGTATAACTTCAACATGCACGATTTTTCTATCTTTTCAGTCAGTTCGGGTCATGAGATTGGTTGTTGATTTACCAAAATCTATCTGTGTTTTCGTGTTTCATTGAGTTTTCATTCATGTGGGGGATTGTTGGAAAACAATTACTAAAAAATAATTTTTAAGGTTTTAATAAGATTATAATTTATTGTTTTCTTTTGTGAATGAAAAAACTTATTAGTCCCACATTGTGGAGTTTCCACTTTTTAGTTGTTTTAAGAGACTATATAAGCTTTTTAGTCTCATATCGGGGAGTTCTTCTTCTTAAGTTGTTTTGTTTCATTATATAAACAATTTCACTACTTTTGTAAAATCAATGGGAAAGGGGTTGCTCTATATTTTAGAGGGACCCCCAAGGGAAGATATTTTATATGTTTTCTCAAGCGTTCGTGATTTTCCTCTATGGTTTTTTTCGGAGTTTCCAAGCTCAAGTTGAGCATCTACTACATATGCTAGTGTTGATGGTGGTTTTTAGTTTAGGGTTAAAATCGTAAAACACTAAACCCTAGCAGACAGTGACGTCACGACATTTAAAGTAACAAGCATTTACTGAAAATCTTTTAATGTGTCTCTAAATAATTACCGGGGTATATTTTTCAAATTAGGGTTACGAAAAACCAAACCCTAATTCCCCTTGTGCCAATGGAAAATCATGCCAGCCATACCTAGCCCAAGCTAGTCGTGTCATGCCAATCGCACTCTGCCTTGGCCCTATCTATGCTAGCCGAACCCTTGTGCCAATGGAAAATTGTGCCAGCCACACCAAGCCCAAGCTAGCCGCGCCATCCCAATCGCACTTTGCCTAGGCCCAAGTTATGCTAGATGAACCCTTGTCCCAATGGAAAATCGTTCCAGCCACACCTAGCCTAATCTAGACGTGCCTTGCCAATCGCACTCTGCCTTGGCCCTAGATATGCTAGCCGAACCCTTGTGCCAATGGAAAATCATGCCAGCCACACCTATCCCAAGCTAGCCGCGCCATGCCAATCACTCTCTTCCTTGGCCCTAACTATGCTAGCCGAACCATTGTGCCAATGGAAAATCATGCAAGCCACACCTATCCCAAGCTATCCGCGCCATGCCAATCGCACTTTGCCTTGGCCCTATCTATGCTAGCCGAACCCTTGTGCCAATGAAAAATTGTGCCAGCCACACCTATCCAAAGCTTGCCGCACTATGCCAATCGCACTGTACCTTGGCCCTATCTATGCTAGACGAACCCTTGTGCCAGCCACACCTAGCCCAAGCTTGTCGCACTATACCAATCGCACTCTTCCTTGGCCCTAGCTATGCTATCCGAACCCTTGTGCCAATGGAAAATCATTCCATCCACACCTATCCCAAGCTAGCCGCGCCATGCCAATCACACTCTTCCTTGGCCGTATCTATGCTAGCCGAACCCTTGTGCCAATGGAAAATCATGCAAGCCACACCTAGCACAAGCTATCCGCTCCATGCCAATCGCAATTTTCCTTATCCCTATCTATGCTAGCCGAACCCTTGTGCCAATGGAAAATTGTGCCAGCCACACCTAGCCAAAGCTTGCCGTGCTATGCCAATCACACTCTACCTTGGCCCTACCTATGCTAGCCGAACCCTTGTGCCAATGGAAAAATTGTGCCATCCACACCTAGCCCAAGATAGTCGCGCCATGCCAATCGAACCCTGCCTTGTCTCTAGCTATGCTAGCCGAACCCTTGTGCCAATGGCAAATCATGCCAGCCACACCTAGCCCAAGCTATTCGCGTCATGCCAATCGCACCCTGCCTTCGCCCTAGCTATGCTATCCGAACCCTTCATGCCAGCCACACCTAGCCCAAGCTAGCCGCGCCATGCCAACCGCACTCTGCCTTGGCGCTAGCTATGCTAGTCATACCACGCTAATCCAAACACCCTTACCTTGGCCCTAGACGTGCCACCCTGTTGGTCCTCTCCTCACAACTACTAAAGTGAAGGCATGCAACAATCAACAGTTTCCCTTCAATCCTAGGAGCAAATCCTGGCCTCTTAAAGTCCCCTCATGAGTTTGGCCCAAAACCCTGGCTTAATCAGGCACCTAACCAAGCTAGTCGCGCCATGTAAAAAATACCTCGCCATGGCCCGTCATGCCACGCCACCCTGCTGTCCTTCCCCCACGACTACTGAAGTGAAGGCATGAAACAATCAACGGTTGCCCTTCAATCCCAAGAGCAAATCCTGGCCGCCTAAAGTCCCCTCACGACTTTGGCCCAAAAACCTGGCTTGGTCACGCACCTGACCAAAGCTAGCTATGTCATGCGACCATGAAAAACCCTTGGCCCCACACGCCAAACCGCACCAAGCCAAGCTCCCTTTCCTTGGCCCTATCCATGCCATGCGACCATGGAAAACCCCTAGCCCCACGCACCAAACCAAACTGCACCTAGCCAAGCTAGCTGCACCAAGCCGAACGCCATTTCCTTGGCCCTAGTTATGCCATGCGACCATGGAAAATCCTTGGCCCCACTCGCCAAGCTGCACCAAGCCAAACACCCATTCCTTGTCCCTAGATATGCTAGTCACACTATGCCAAGAAAAGTGCCTTTGCCTTAGCCCTAGCCATGCCATACGTCCATGGCAGACCATTGGCCCCATGCGCCAAGTCTAAACAGCACCCTAGTCATGCCTTCCCTATGCGGCCACCAAAACGAAGGCATGCGGCCATCAATGGCCACCCTTCAAACCCAGGAGAAAATCCTAGCAAGGTTAAGTCACCTCATGACTTTTTGGCCCGAAAACCTAAGTTTGGCCACGCTAAACCATGCCATGCCAACGGCATACCAACCTATTCGCGCCACCACGATGGCCCTCACTACCAAAACAAAGGAGTGCAATGCACCAAAGGTTTCCCCTCCTCTCAAGATGCAAAGTTGCGACCTTTGAAGGTCACCAGGCTAGCATGTCCCCCGATTTTGACTTTCCAAGTCACAACAACATGCTACATGTATTCCAAAAACGTTCGAGACATCAACACAAACTGGGGGATGCTCATTAAGGTTTTGGTTTGGTGGTCTATAGTGTGCGGCATACACAAATGCCCGTTTCAAGAAAGTGTAATGGGAGTAAGGAGGTCAGTAAATGAAAGAAGGAACGGTGAAAGGCTCATTCATTATGGGACATGAATTCCATCAAATCCCATCAATGCCAGGCGTTACCACCTCTTCCCATTTAACTCACCCGTTTCCTTCTCTTATGAGGCCAGAATACGTTTATCTCTTGACTTGTATAAATAGGCTTACCTATTTCCACCAGAACACAAGTTCTTGGTCAGGGAAAAAACATCACTCTCAGAAGAGCAACTTTTGCTAGATTTCCCAAAGCTATCACCTTTTGATACAAGTCAAGCACCACTCTAGAATTATTCTGGTCTTAACACTCTCTTCGCTTCCCTCCCTAAACCAGCCCTTCTCCTCTACTTTGTGACTGAAGCAAGTATGGAATGACCATTTCTTGGTTTAGGCCGGACTTATACAGATTGATCTCTCGAACTTAAAAGTACTCCCTTGCAGTATCAATTCCCCTGACCAAGAACTTGTGAAGCTCACTTTTTTGAGGGCTATAGCATCACTCTTGAGTGTATCCGGGCGCTAATGTCTTAAGGGAAACGTGGTGAACACGTGACTCACTTTTTTTTTCAAAATATGTGAAGCTCGCTCGTTTCGTCAAATCCATCAATTCCATTAAAAGGAACTAAGTATCAAAAACTTTTGATTATTTGATTTTTCTTTGTTTTGATTATTGCACCCAACAATATATACATACTTACACCAATCACCATTTCTCTTCTAACTACATATATATATATATATATTAATATCTATCACCATCCTAAACTATATATTCGAGTTCAAGTTCTAGAGAGCGATGCATGATAGTCGGGTTTCTTTGTAAACCATCCAAGGATCGAAAAAGGCGATCTAATGTAAAAAATAATGTCTACAGTTCAATCTATCTCAGTGGTTAATCATATAGATCATTATGGTTACATTTTTACCAACAACCATAACTCTTCGCCAACAGACACAACTCTTCAAGCACTACTTATATATATTGAGGATATGGTTAAAGGAGAAGTATCCAGTTTTAGGCGATGGATAACTTTTTTATTTTCTTAAAAAATTGAGATGCATGACATCAAACCCCTCTTCCTTTGGCTTTTGCAATGTTTTTGGAACGTCAAACACATTCGAGTATCCAAAATGATGATACTCTCAAAAACAGACATTATTGGTAAGTCAATAAGTAATACCTTTAGGTTCAATCTTCCTTCGATGGAATTTTTCTTTTGTATCACGCGCAAATTTGAAAATACGTTTTCGGTTTTCCTCTTTTGGTTTTTCTCTCATTTTGATATTTCCTCCATCTTTATAGTTGCAGAGCGGAGCCATTGAAATATACTTAAACTTGATTAAGGATAAAGATGCAAAGTGTAAAGAATTGTTCCATTTTCACGATTAAAGTTAGGAATATTTAGTTGTGACCGATGGATTTAGAATTATACCTGTTTTGCAAAATCTATAAATCAGTCTTATCTTTTATTGTTATTGAATGGAGGAAGTCAACTTGATATGTACTGGAGTGTTGAGTGTTTTTAGACTTTTAGGCATATATATGTTACAGAATCATATACACGTACTGAATCCTTTTATGTGCATACACAGTAGTATTCTATGTTATTTTTTATGGCAACAGCCCGTGTAGGAACTAAAGTATACAAATTTATGAGGTATGAAGTTCTCCCATGTTGGAAGTTAAACCAAGATATGGTGATTTGGGTCGTGGATCAACATCATATGTTGATCCAGTCCGAATGGATCAACAGCTGTAGTTGATGTAGTCAAGTTGGATCAACATACGTTGTTGACACACTATGCGATATTTGGAAGTTTGAGTTAACTAGAAGAGCAAGTTGTGTTGGTTGCGTGTTTTAGAGTTTTACTATATTTAGAGTTTCTTTGTGTTTCTAGAAGTGTGCTTTATTTAGAGTTTGATTTTATTAGGTAAGTACTTTGAGTGATCATCAAGTTTGTGAGACTATAAGTAGGCTATCAATGTAATCATTTTATTTGCTTCCGCGTGTGCTCTCCTCTCTCTTGCTAGATCTTACATTTGGTATCAGAGAAAGGTGAGAGGAAAAGAGAGGAGAAGGAGAAAGAGCTGGAGAACTTTTTCAATCATTTTTTTGTGTGTTTGGGTTTAAGAGAAAGTCGTTGTTTGGTGCTGCAATAAAGTAGTTTGGATGAAGAAGGGAATTGTTTGAAGACTTGTCAAAGCCGTGTTGTTGTTTGTCAGCAGTAGAAAAATGGTAACATGGAAGCAAGTTCTGTCCGTGTTGCTGCGTTGATGAATTTTCACCAGGGTTCGAGAGTCTTAAAGAAAAGGAAACTAGGTCAAAGGAATGTTGTCGTTCATGATTCGTTATGTTGGTTTGTTTACAAAAGTCGAAGAATATTTGGTTACATAATGGACGGTGGTTGCTGTGAGACGAGAAAATAAGGTTTAAAAAGTTAGGAGTGTTGCTAAAGCCTGAAAGTACGTGGGAAGTTTGATTGGATCAATCTGAGTATACCTCTGGTGATTATTAACGCTGGTGATTCTCACGGGAGAACATGGAATGGTGGTTGATGGAAGAAGAGAGTGATGTTGGCAGATCGTAGTTGCATCGGTGATTGGTGGCTTTCAAGACATATTCATGTTGGTTTGTTAGTGATCTTGAAGGAAGAAAACATGTGTTTCGGTAGGTGTTGCTGCTGCTAGCCATGGACGGTGATGAACACAAGAAGTTTGTTGCTCCTACAACATCATTGAGATCAAGAAGAAGGAAGAAGATGGTGGTTGCAGATAAAAAAACTTGCGAAGAGGAAGGAAGGATTAATGTAGAACCAGAGATGAAGTTATATTCGGTATTGCAGTGAGAAACTCAGTCAAGGAATGATTATTAAAGAATGGAGGTTAATGATCTTTTTGAGAAAATACAGAGACGGTGGTAGGAGTTTGCTGCAAGATGCTTGAAGAATGAGCTGTTGGAGTTTGGTTGAGTGCTCTTGAAGCAAGAATTTGTTTGATCGTGATTTGGGCAGTAGAGATGATTATTGGTGATGATGATCAATGGTTACTAATAGGGTTCTAATCTGATTTTGTGAGAAGAATACATATACGAATTCTAGGGTTTCGTTGATGCTTCCATTGATGTGGAAACAGAGGTGTCGTAAAAAAAAATGGAAAGAAAAAGTGTTTTCGGAAGTTAGTAACAGTTTGGGTGTTACAAAAGGTTAACGTTATAGTTAAAATTTACTGAAGAATTGTTACAGAAGCGTAACAGAAGGAAGAGTCACAGTGTTTGACAATGGGCGTGACGAAAGAGTTGTAACAATATAAAAGTATGACAGTTTATGTCAGAGGTGTTACAGGAAGCATATTTGATGTGTTGATGATTGTTGAGGTATTTTATTGAAGTGCTGTTATGGTAGAGCATTGAAGGTTTTTGGAAGGTGAAGAAGCTTTGGGTGAGTGGTTGATTCGAAGGGTTAAGTTATGGATTCTAAATAAACGAAGATCAAAGTTGTATTTCAGATGGTTCCTGGTACAGTTTGATTAAGGTGATCGAATTCAAATACTTAGAAAGACAGGGAATGTTGGTGATGTTTGAGCTTAAGGGAGGATGGCATGTTAGAGTATAAGCTCAAACATGTTGGAAGGTTGAAGAGTTTGTGGCAGAAACTTTGAAATCTTACAAAGTGTGACAGACTTTGTGTTAGTTATATCTTGTGGTAGAAGCGTAACAAGAGAAAGATTGTGAGAGATTCATGAAGAAACAAAGAAGAAACAACAGTAAGCTTGTGAAGATGATTAGAAAGCGAAGAAAAGATAAGTAATCACCCTTTAAGAAGAAAACAAAATTGTAGGCGAGTAAAGACTATAAGTTGAAGTGAAGCAATCCCAGTGGGGATTTTGCTAGAGTTGTGTGAAGCAATCCCAGTGGGGAATTGGCTAGAGAAGTGAAGAAAATCCAGTGTGGAATTTGAAGAGTTGTGTGGAAATCCTGCGAGTGAAGTAGGTAAACAAGAGATCTTGATGAGCTACAATGCTCAGTGAATAAAGAAGAAGATTGTTATGAATGATGTTCCGCTGCGATGAAGAAGAACATGAAATAAGTTTGTGATTGTTTCTATGGTATGATAGAAGTAGGAAGTGAGTTTCATAATGATGACGGAATTCCGGTACGAGAAAAGACAAGAACGTGTTAACGTTTATCAATGGAAGAAGAGGAATGAAAAATGATAAAAGACGAGGATGTACAAACGTTTATCAATGTAAGAAGAAGGTTACATAATTATCGTTGAATGATATCTTGGTTTAAGGGAGGATGTTGGAAGTTAAACCAAGATATGGTGATTTGGGTCGTGGATCAACATCCGAATGGATCAACTGCTGCAGTTAACGCAGTCAAGTTGGATCAACATACGCTGTTGACACGCTATGTGATATTTGGAAGTTTGAGTTAACTAGAAGAGCAAGTTGTGTTGGTTTCTTGTTTTAGAGTTTTACTATATTTAGAGTTTCTTTGTGTTTCTAGAATTGTGCTTTATTTAGAGTTTGATTTTATTAGGTAAGTACTTTGAGTGATCATCAAGTTTGTGAGACTATAAGTAGGCTATTAAGCCATCATTGATCATCAAGTTTGTGAGACTATAAGTAGGCTAGAAGTGTGCTCTCCTCTCTCTTGCTCGATACTACATCCCATCCCTGTAAAATCTTGCAAATTTTTATGTATCATGTATGCAATTTTGTTTTTGAGGATGTGCTTTTTCAGTTTTACATTAATTGTTTGATGAAATTATTATGCATACTATATTTTTGAGAAATCTGATTGTGTTTTAAATTTTGAGTTCTTTACGCAGCGCGCGGAATAAAATTGGGGGAAAGGTTTGATGGTCTTGAAAGATAAGCCTGGAAGTTATACTCAAAAACAACGTTAACATATTATGTTAACATTGCAAGATGAGTTTTCTTCTTCTTGCAATTTTAAAACATCTTTTGAGGAGATATTATTTGATGAGGAAGATAGTATGCCGCCTTTTCAAAATTGGAACTAAGGGTGAATCAGAAAATCAGCACCAAATGCTCATCTGAGAATGTTTTTGTCCCGCAATCCACATTAAAATTTAGGATTGTAATTTTATGTGGTAGAAGAATTGGTGTAAGTGAAATTGAAATGGCATCAATTCAGCTACGTGTATAAGACACTGCGTCACAGAATATACATGAATCTATACAATCCCAATTATATATTTTATAGAGTTTCAAAGTTCGTATAAACCTTCAGAAAAGAGTCATGTTTCAAAATTCATATAAACCTTATGAAAAGAGTCCAGCTTTTGCAGAACATCATTTGGAAACTAAGAGGCTAAAAATAGAAAAGGTTACACTAGATGCAAAAAAAATGACACCAAGATACCAAATATTATAATATTGCGCCAACATATAGTAATTACTTTCAATTACGATGAAAGTCGCTTTGCGAATGAACAAAGGAAATATTGGAGAACAATCTTTATTAATAAAGAAAGCCTCTGCAACAAATATCATAAGGTATGTTTAATGACCCCAATAAACTTCAGTCTTCCATTGCCTTACTTCTTAATTATTTCAATTAAAACCTAGAATTTTGTAAGTGACACAGATTTGGTGAGAACTATGGTTTCGAAACTTTACATCCACCCTAACCGTTAATTTTTTCTCAAAAATCAGCAAGAAACAAAGATTTATGTCGGCATGGATATTTTACTTTTGTTTTACGGTTTTGGGTACAGACTTCAGGAGGCAGAAATAATAAAAAAAGAATTGGCTGAAGTGGAATTACTCAACCATCCGGTGCAGGAGTAAATCATATACGAGAACTATAAATTCAAATTCTTTTGTACGGGATTAACCTATAGGTTGATAATGAATGCCATTGTATAAGGACGCACAATCATTATCGCAAAAATATAAATTAATAAGGGTAATACATAAGCTGCTACACTGTCGTGACAAATTATTAGCAAATACTGATTGCGAAACCCGATTACAACACGAGATATGAGAGTCTGACCATGAAGAAAAATAAAAAGATATTTTTCCTGATCATGATCGTAACTGTGCTTTTTGTGGACAATACTGAAAACTTTTAAGGTTTCATAAGCATTTTTCATGATGCCATTTGATAATACTAGTATACTATGTCTACCAACCCAATTTTTTCCGCTTACAATGTAGACCCTCTCGAAACATCTGGTGCGTATGCACCGAGTTAGATGCTTGTTTGGGAGAGTAAGGAATGATTCTACATTGACACTAGAAAATCCCAAAAGAGAGAGAGCCCCGAGCCCCACATGGGAGTTTTAGGGGGCGGCTAAAGTTCTCTCCCGGGCCGGGATTTCGTCCCCAGATTTTTTACCGTAAACATATGTTTTTCGGGCGAGTAAGTGCTATTTTTTTTGAATTTCGTTCTGTTTTAACTTTTCAGTAATGTTACTACTAGATTGGTCCCTTATTAAACGCTTAGATAAGTTTCATGAGTTGTAAAAGTAAAGACAATCACAAGAAATTTTATAGAGATGTTTTCTATGACAAAATCATAGAAGTTAACTCACTCTTTTCTTAGTTTCCAATACATATCATTCTTAGTTTTTCGAAGTTTATACAAAATATGGAATACAAAACTTCCTAGGAAAAGGTTTCGACGGAAAAATCAAAAGAGACTCAAAAAAAAAAAAATGTTTGAGGAAACGGCGAGGGCATATGCATTTCTAAGTTTGGTAGGGTTCTGATAACCAGACTCTGTGCTAGTAGTGTATTTGACATTTAAGCCTTCAATCATTTAAATAAAATACTACATGTCCTTCTTTTTTTATTTCTGGTTGATATATCTACGATTTAGTGCAACGTATTTATAATTTAAGCTACGGATAAATGTTTGTGATGCAAATATCCGTTGCACAACAGAAAAACAAAACGTTGCAAAAACCTGGATTTGGTGTAGTGACTATGAACCTACGATGCACTTAAAAAAAAAAAAAAAAAAAAGACTGATAAACAATAAGTCATATTTTTCTTATTCACTTGGGGGACATCCAGCATATGGTCCGGTGTTGAGATTATTAGTCCCACAGGATTGAGTTATTTAAGATCCTGCGGTTTATAATCTATTAGCGCCTCTCCACTCATTTCTAATTGGTTTTGAATTGGATGTCCATATTCTAATATGGTATCATAGCAAGGTGAGAGGGAGAGAGGAGAGGAAGATAAGTTAGAAGTTTTCATAAAGAGATTGCAAAGTTAAGTTGCGATAAGAAAGAGAAGATTGATGTCCTTTGAATTTTCCTGAAAGCATTAGCGAGATTACTGAGAAGGATGTTGGGTTCTGCTATCATAGTTCCAAGTGTTTTCGTTGTTGAATCATGGACCGTTGTTTACAATTGACTTGACGGATGAATGGATGAGATATTCAAGGTGTAAGACTGATCCTGAGCCGCGAGATGGATGCTGATATCAGAGGGTTTAGGGCTGAAGATGATGATATTGTTCCTGATTCCAAGGAGAATTTGGAAGAGATAAAGAAAACACTCAAGAGTTCGTGAAGGAAGAAGAACATAAATTGATTGTCTCTGCATGTTCCGTTTCCGTAGTCAGATTTGAAGAAAACAAACGACATGAGAATGGGTTTATTTGCTGAACCGGCATAAGAATAAGTCGGAGCTTTATGTGAGTTTTGTTTAATCAAACCCGTGAAGAAGAACTGTTGCTGCCGTGTGATATAAAGAGATTGATGATGACTGATGATGATTCATGGGGTTCGAATCTGTTTTGAGAATGCAGAGAAGAACCCTTGTGATTGGATTGATGAAGGGATGTGTGGTCGTGTTTAAACAAGCCAGAACTTTCTGTGAAGTTAATTAACAGGAAGAGATTGTGCTGGGAAGTGATGATGAATAACACATGTGTTGCTTCTGGAGTTTGATAGGAAATATTGCTGGAGATTCTAGGTGATAAAAGTTGATTAATAATGATCGATCGATGACTGTAATGACTAATGAGACAGAGAGATGGTGAAGAACGGGTCTCTGTGAAGATGGATTGAGTTAAAAGTTGACTGCAAAGGAAACCGAGGATTGAATGAATAAGAACAGATGATGACAGATATGTTGTTGTTTGCTGGAGGTGGCAGGCTGTGGTTGCTCGAGTTGTTATACACAAAGTTGAGAGAAGCACGGATGAAGGAGATTGCGGAATATGTTGCCGTAATTTGGTGATTGAAGTGATGTGTTGGATTGTTATCCATCCATGGTATGATGTTGGTGAGGCATTGGTGACTAAGAAGAGATGCTGTTAATGGAGATTAAAAAGGTGTTCGACGAGTTTGAGATGAATTAGAAGATAATGGTGTTTCTGTTGATTTGAATGAATGTTATAAGTCTGAATGAAATCAAATTTGCAGGGAAGAAAATGTGGCAAGAATTAGGAAACCAAACTCTCTCATTCCTTGTAGTTTGTGATATGCACATAATGTGTTTGTTTAAATGCCTGAATGGTTTGCGAACAGAAGCGTGACTGAAAGCAGTTTACGGTGAAGAGAAGGAGAAACAGCAACAGTGCTGAAAAATGAAGAAAGAAACGAGACAAGAAAAGTTTGTGAGAAAATCTAGAAAAACAAAAAAGTGTGACAGTTTTTCGCAACAAAAGCGTGACTGTAACATAGACAAGAAGAGAATCTTGTGAATAAAAAGTACAAGAAGTAAACTACGAAGATGGGACCGAAATGTCCTTAAACTACGAAGGGGACCGAAATGTCCAAAAACTACGAAGATGGGACCGTAATGTCCTTAAACTACGAAGATGAGACCGAAATGTCCATAAACTACGATGGAACATGTATGTTCTAAAACTACTAGTGGGACCGCAATGTCCTTAAACTACGAATGGAACCGAAAACGTCCTAAAACTACGAAGAGGACCGTAATGTCCTAAAACTATGAAGAGGACCGAAATCGTCCAAAAACTACGAAGAGGACCGAAATGTCCCTAAACTATGGTGAGGATCTAAAACTACTAAGGAAAGTTCAGTTCAAATTTCTTTTGTCCAAGATGGGCATTCATGATGTACATGCTCCATCTTGAGGGAGGGTATTAGGAAATAATATATGAGAGTCTATATTTAGGAGATATGCATTTAAGTTGTGAGAGTTATATTAGGAATTGTCTTGAGAATCAAGTCTTGTGATTGTATAAATATCTTGAAGAATTAATGAGAAAGATGCATTTACTCGCGTCACCCTATTTAATTGTCCACGTGTTTGTAAGACCCGCCGAGGCTACACGTGAGGGGCGTGTTGATATTATTAGTCTCACATGGTTGGGTTATTTAAGATCCTGCGGTTTATAATCTATTAGCGCCTCTCCACTCATTGCCAATTGGTTTTGAGTTGGATGCCTGTATTCTAATATCCGGCCTCCTCTTATGAGAGGGGAAAAAACAAAAAAGAAGAAAAAGAAAAAGAAAAAAGACTGATAAACAAT
>JAJJWX010000712.1:0-43831 GCA_023529315.1 Papaver bracteatum
GTTATACTTTCGCGAAAAATTTCTTGGAGCATTTGGAGGTGTGATAATTCGGGTATCAGAGCACAAATTTCTCTGTTTTAGCTTTGTTTTTGGAAGATTTTCTCTGTTTTTGCTCGAGTTTAGTTGCTGAAATTGTTAGATCGTAATGGCTGGTAAAAAGAGTTCGTTGTATGCCTTAACTGATAGGGTAGCGGACTTGGAGGACAGGATTGGTGATGAGGTGCGCCATCCTAATGATACTAATTATGATGCTATGGTGATGGCTCGCATTCAAGCATTGGACACATATGCTGCTAATATGCTTGTGGCAAGCCAGAATGCAACTAAGAAGCGTGACGATTTGGTAGGCCAAATCGCTGTTGTTAAGACCATGTTCACAGGTGCCTTGAAAAAACTAACTGATGAGTTAAGTGTCTTGAGAAGGATGGTGGGTACGATTAGTTCGGATCAAGTTACTGCGGGTGGTAGTGGCAGTGACTTTACGAAGATTAAAGTCCCATAACCTAAAGCATTTTCTGGCGCAAGAGATGCGGAGGAATTTGGAGAATTTCATATGGGACATGAACCAATACTTTAAGGCCGCCAGAACCCTAGAAGAATAAAAAGTTACTCTCGTTAGCATGTACCTTGAGGGTGATGCGAAATTATGGTGGAGAACTAGAACAGATGATGACCTTACTGCTGGTCGTCCAAGCATCGTGACATGGGATGTCATGAAAGAAGAATTAAAGAGTCAATTATTACCAAGCAATGCTGTTTTTCTAGCCAGAGAGAACTTGCGTAAGCTGAGGCACACCTGTACACCACGGGAATACGTGAAAGAGTTTTCGTCTCTGATGCTAGATATTCGCAACATGTCGGAGGAATTCAAGTTATTTATTTTACATCTGGTTTGCAGTTGTTGGCTCAGGATGAAATGAGAAGGCAGGGTTCCAAATACCTATCTTCAACCATTACAATCATGGACAAACTTGCTGATTATAGATCAGTCAATACCTCAACTGATGCTAATAGAAAGGGAAAGGATAATAAGAACCAAAAGTGTAAGGACAAGGAGAATAAGAAAGTTCTGAGGCCAAGGAGAAAAGCTATCAAATAGATGATATTTTGGCTGCGAAGAACAAGGTAGGTGGTTGTTTCTTATTCAAGGGTGCTCACCTTGCTCGTGATTTTCCATAGAAAGAAAAATTGTCCGCAATAGTCACTGAGGGAAGTGGCAAAAAATAAGAAGCTGATCAAGTGGAGCATGTTAATACTATTCAACTATGCAACATAATAGTACAAACGGCAGCAGTACAACATGGGCTGAGTGGCGCCGACCTAGCTTATGTGAAAGTTCTCATACACAAACATCGTCTCTGGGGAATGGCAGATACAGGTGCATCGCATACTATTATGATCTTGTAAATGGAAGAGTACTTGGGCTTGGAAGTATATCAGGATGATCACTGCATGAAGACAATGAATAATATATCCAAGCCAATCAAGGGGATGGTCGTGGCAAATGTTGTAGTGGGAGAATGGCATGGCCAAGTCAGTGTAATGGTGATGCATCTCAATGACTTTGAGATGATCATTGGTAACAACTTTTTCAAAGAAGCAGAGGCAACAGTGATGCCTCTCCTTGGTGGGATTTTTATACAATGTCCAAGTGCAGCTTGTTTCGTTAAAGGTGTAAGGAAAGTTAGTCCGGTTGACATGAATTGTGACAAAATAAAGGCAAGTGAGTTTGCTCCTGTCCGCTCGTTCAAAGAAATCTTAGCTGAGATTCATATGGAATTTGGATATCCTATGGATCTTATCATCCCATACTCACCATGATTAGCATGTGTGTGAATCAGGGACATTGCATTGCTGTTTGCAAGTGCCTGAACATGCAAGGTTGCTGAAGTATGGAGGCTTTAGCACATATTTTTTTGTTGTTTTCTATTTGAAGTTTAAGTTAGGTGTTGCTAATCTTATGGTCTTGAAATATGGTATACTAGTGTTAGTGTAATGAATGAAGGTGGTGTTTAAGAAAAAACCTTGTCTCTTTTTGCTTAATGTAAAGCTAGTTCATTGGGGAAGCACTACAAGTATACTTAGCCAAAGTATACAATACGAAACGCTGAAAGCAAAACCAAGCAAGAAGTGAAGTTGGTGGCATAGGTGAGTTTGCTGTTGGGAAAGTTACTTAGAAGTGCGACCGTATTTGGCAGCCATAGCATGGACTAACATAGCAAGAATGAAGATGTAAGTCCATCAAGCATATGAGTTAATAGTAATTCATAGTGAGGAACAACATGATGTTGTTTCTCCGCTATATTGAAGCGTAGCAGTTTGAAAGAACAAGTGAGGCCTTGTTAGTTTCAAAGGCGCGTGAAGAGGATAACTTCTTTTAAGTGACGGTGGAATGCCCCGAGTATCCTAAGTCATCGCTAATGTCATGCATTTCAGTCGATTTTGCACAAGGGTGTTGCAACATAATTGAAGGACACTTAGTTTACAGTAAGGCCTGTTGAATTTCAAGAGTGCAATGTCAGTCGGAGTTGAAGGAAACTAAGCTAAGTTATGCATATCATATTGATATGTTGGTTGTTTGGCGTGTACACTTAGACACAGAATGGCTTGAAATAAAATTTGTGTGTTGATGCAAGAGGCATAGCAACAAATTGAAATAACGCTTGAGTGTTGAGATGTGAATGAAGTGGAGATTGAAGCATAGTCGACGATGCAACGATGAAGCTAGAACTCATAGGCTCAATGGAAAGGAAAAAAAACTAAATGGCGGCATAAGGTACTAAGCAAAGAATTTTTGGGAAAGTCAAAGGACAAACAAAGTTGCTAAATTCTGAGAATGGCTCAGATACGTACAAAGCCAAGGAAAGTTCAGTAGAGACTGAACTGGTGTTGTGTTCAATGAGGACATTGAACAGATTGGGTAGGGGAGGTCTATAACATGGCCCAACAGTGAAGCACTATAGTGGCACATTACTGAGAATGTAGCCTGGCAGATGGAGCTTCACATGCCGACGGTGTGACGCCAACATGGCTGAGACAAGAAATGATACTTAGCAAATGCAATACGACGCGATAGTATTGCATATCCTTATTCATAGTTAGCCCAGCTCAATATAAGAGTAAAGGATGAAATTCAAAGTCATGGCATGACTTTGGCATCATTCCAAGCATTGGCCAAAGCTTAGATGATGCATGTGCAACAATGGCGTTGCCAAATGCGCCATTGGTAATTATTTCTCGTAAATATAGATGCCAGTGATGCATATGAAGCATGAAGTTGAATTAAGCAAGTCAAGACTCAGTTGGCAAGATATTTGGGAGTTGGCATCCAAAAAATCTATGTGCATGGTCATAATGAATGAAGCGTAATTATTATCGAGCACTTGGGGTATGCCAAGAGTGAGCAGAGCACAATCATTATCGAACATTGGCAGGGCCAAAGTTCAGTGACGCATATTGATTGGAAGACTTGAGTTCAAGTTGTCAGTTGCGAGTATGTGTGCATCACACGCATGCCAAAGTGAAGAGCAAGTTATAGACGGTTATAAAGTGGCTTTATAACCGAGTTTGGCATGACCTAACTATTTGAGACAGGTGTAGCGCCATTATGCAAGCCAGCACCAAAGCTAGCAGTTAAAAAGTAAAACTGGCGGTTAGGAAACTGCCCATGGACAGATGGTTGTTCATGGGTCATGCAACAGAGTTACATACGGATTGGCCCTGGTTCTTGGCATTATAAATATCCAGAGAACCCCTTGTAAATGAGTTGTTCAATAGTTCAAGTGTTGAGGAACCATTTGGCAGTAGAGAGTGATTGATGTGTTAGGCTTAGAGAATAATCTTGTAAGTCCATTGGTTGGATAAGTTTTGTATCTTCCCCTTAAGCTAATAAAAGTGAGTTTGTTGGCTTATGCATTTGGCTTTGGTTTACTGTTGGTTCGATAATACTCCCCAAATTCTGTGAAGCATAAACATGGCAGAAACCTCTTTGTAATATGGGCTACATTGTTTGGTAGAGAAAATCTAAGTAAGTCTTACGTTGCATACTCAAGGTAGAGTAGGCTGTTTGCATTGGTGCAAACTTATAAGGCTGAAATATGAGTGGGTGATAAGAGATCAATGAACCACTGTATTGTCGGGTTATACTTTCGCGAAAAATTTCTTGGAGCATTTGGAGGTGTGATAATTCGGGTATCAGAGCACAGGTTTCTTTGTTTTAGCTTTGTTTTTGGAAGATTTTCTCTGTTTTTGCTCGAGTTTAGTTGCTGAAATTGTTAGATCGTATTGGCTGGTAAGAAGAGTTCGTTGGATGCCTTAACTGATAGGGTAGCGGACTTGGAGGACAGTATTGGTGATGAGGTGTGCCATCCTAATGATGCTAATTATGATGCTATGGTGATGGCTCGCATTCAAGCATTGGACATATATGTTGCTGATATGCTTGTGGCAATCCAGAATGCAACTAAGAAGCGTGACGATTTGGTAGGCCAAATCGCTGTTGTTAAGACCATGTTCATAGGTGCCTTGAAAAAACTAACTGATGAGTTAAGTGTCTTGAGAAGGATGGTGGCTACGATTAGTTAGGATCAAGCTACTGCGAGTGGTAGTGGCAGTGACTTTACGAAGATTAAAGTCCCAGAACCTTAAGCATTTTCTGGCGCAAGAGATGCGGAGGAATTTGGAGAATTTCATGTGGGACATGAACCAATACTTTAAGGCCGCCAGAACCCCAGAAGAATAAAAGGTTACTCTCATTAGCATGTACCTTGAGGGTGATGCGAAATTATGGTGGAGAACTAGAACAGATGATGACATTACTGCTGGTCGTCCAAGCAACATGACATGGGATGTCATGAAAGAAGAATTGAAGAGTCAATTATTACCAAGCAATGCTGATTGGCTAGCCAGAGAGAACTTGCATAAGCTGAGGCACACCTGTACACCACGGGAATACGTGAAAGAGTTTTCGTCTCTGATGCTAGACATTCGAAACATGATGGAGGAAGACAAGTTATTTATTTTACATCTGGTTTGCAGCCGTGGGCTCAGGATGAAGTGATAAGGCAGGGTTCCAAATACCTATCTTCAACCATTGCAATCATGGACAACCTTGCTGATTATAGATCAGTCAATACCTCAACTGATGCTAATAGAAATGGAAAGGATAAGAAGAACCAAAAGTGTTGAAGAAATGGATGGCTAAAATCCGTAGTGGAGAGATGATGTCGACTAAGGAACAAATCGACTATTATTGACAGTGAGAGGGTCTTATAACTAAAAGAATGGTGGATCCAAGTTGGTCTAAGCAATTGAATAGGGGTCGACAATAAGGATAAGGTTCAAGTCGCGTCGTGGAGGAAACCGGTCGAGGAAATGAAACCCCAAGTGATGAGGAAGTTCAACCTAAAACTCTTGGTAAACAAGGAAGTGGTAAAAGGGTTCATCGTAGTGGTCATTAGTGATTTCGTATGGTTTTAGTTTCAAAATAAATCTTAGTTATGGATTTCGTATGTTTGTGTGTTTTAAACAATTAGTTAAGTATTTCGTAGTTTGGTATGTGTAACACTTTTATATTTGTTTTAGAACCTTGTTTGTGTTTTCAATTTTAATTGGGATTGTGTTTTCAATTTTTTCATTTTATAAGGCTGAAATTTTGAATACAAGATGTTTTTCGGCAACCTAATATTTTTACACAGCTAACCGAACTTTACCTGTGACAAATTTCAGGTCACCGAACTGTTTTTTCGGATAACTGCAAAATCCTACCATGTTGCCAAAGACATAGTTCGGTTACCTTGCAGCGTTCTCATTTTTTACCATGTAACTGAACTTCGCGGTTCGGTTAGCAAAGTATAATATGTTTGGTTGTCAAACTCTTCTTTGGAGACTAAATTTTTTGCTATTGCACAAATTGAAAAGTCATTCTCTTGATGCAGAAATCACAGAACTACATTTTTAGGTTTTTTTAGAGTGATTTGTGTATCATATATATGTTCAGTTTGTGTGTAAGCCTACAAATAAAAGTTCGATTACCTTATTTTTTATACCGTATCCGATCTTTGTAGTTCGAAGTATAATATGTTAGGGTGTCGAACTCTTCTCTGGACACTGAAATTTTGATATTGCACAAGTTGGAAAAGTCAATATCTTGATGCAGAAATCACAAAACTCCATTCTTAGGTTTTTTTAGAGTGGTTTGTGTATCATATATATGTTCAGTTTGTGTGTGATCCTTCAAAAAAAAAGTTGGGTTATCTCATTTTTTACACTATAACCGAACTTTATATTTCGGTTAGCAAAGTATAATATGCTAGGTTGCCGAACTATTCTCTGGAGACTAAATTTTTTGCTATTGTACAAGTTGGAAAAATCATTCTCTTGATGAAGAAATCACAGAACTCCATACTTAGGTTTTTTTTAGAGTGGTTTGTGTATCATATATATGTTCAGTTTGTGTGTGAGCCTTCAAAAAATAGTTCGGTTATCTCATTTTTTACACTATAACCGAACTTTTTAGTTCGGTTTGGTCGCAAATTTTTTGTTTCTAACCTAACTTTTAATTTTCAAATTAGAATGTACTTTATCTGACACAAATATCAAGTAACGACAATTTTTATAGCCGTTATAGACCTCAGTGGTATATATATGTGTCTCACAGTTCACATTTTCTTTGTAGATCTCCTAAAATTCATTCTTTCAAAATCACCTAAAAATGGAAGCTACTAGTCCTAAATTTACTGTAGATGAAGATCTTTCTCTTTGCAGAAACTACATATTATACTATCCAAAGAGGGGTGAAGAACGAAGAATAAATGGTATTATGAGTCAAAGTTATTGGGGGGATATTCATGAGAAATTCTACTCCGACACAAGAAACCCTTATAACCTTGATCATATATCTTTGTTCATTCGATTTGAAAAGATGAGAGGTAGAGTTGTGGAATTTATGGCTTTATTTCGTATTGTAAGGAGGTATCGACTTAGGGGTGAAACATTCAACTAAATCATTTTAACATCAAAAAATGAATGGCGAAGATGGAAGAGAGAGGATTTCAAATTTGAATATCATTTCCACATCCTTAAAGACTTGATCATATATCTTTGTTTATTCGATTTGAAAAGATGAGACGTAAAGTTGTGGAATTTATGGATTTATTTCGTATTGTAAGGAGGTATCGACTTAGGGGTTAAACATTCAACGAAATCATTTTAACATCAAAAAATGAATGGCGAAGATGGAAGAGAGAGGATTTCAAATTTGAATATCATTTCCACATCCTTAAAGACTTTTTCATAACGCGTTTCGGATATTAAATGTTATGTAATTTTATTTCGGAAAGTCTTGTAATAGTTCGGCATTGTCCTGTAATTTCATTTCCTAACCGAACTCCTATCTTGTAATAGTTCGTCAATGTCTTGTAATTTAAGTTCTTAACCAAACTTTTATTTGTGAACTCAGATTTAAACCTAAAACTTCGGCAACCTGGAAATATTCATCAACCTAACCGAACATGGTGTTCGGCTATCTGAAATATCTGCGCAGCTAACTGAACTTAACTTCGGAAATCTCGATAATCATATGTTCTAACCGAACTGTTATCTGTCAACTCAATAAAATACTAACATTAACTCAATAATTAATATCACACTTCAAAAAACATAGTATTTGATTGATAAGCATACTTAGTTCCATTACATGTGTCATTGAATCATCCTCAAGTGAAATTTGTCCTTCATGTTTCATCCGATTTTTTCAAAGTTTTCCACATCTCCATGTTATGCTCATACACAATACGCCAACCCAATATTATATCGGGGTTAAATGCAAGCCAATAAGAGTATCCATATATTGGAGGCAATGGACAATCTAGTTTTAACTGGAGCCCTATAAAGTGGTTGTTGTTAACCAATTCCATGATACATCTCCTTCGTTTGAGTTTCTCGATACATATAGTTATTTTTAGGGTGAAGGTGAAACTAGCATATTTTGAGAAATAATGAACCACACAATTGAATGCCTAGGTGATTAAGTATCCACATATCGGCACGCTCAACCAATAATCCGTTGTGATCGAATGACCCCCATGAAGTTGACGTTGATACCTAACAAATTGCTCATTGAGACTACCCTCCCCATCGCACAACATTGTATTGTAAAACTCCGGATTCTCCTTTAGTTTGGACAATAACCTTTGCCTTATATGAGTGATTGCACACCCATTATTTTTCTTTGCACCTTCAATGAAAGTCCCAACTTGTTGATTGACAACATGAAAACCAAAATTACCATCCGGATGGACATAACATATTCTCTAATGTATAGAGGTAGGTCATTCAAATAGTATTTATTTGGAGCCTCAAGCTTCATGTCTAGGGAAGATGGTTGGATGGGGCACATTGGAGACTTAATCTTCACGTCTCCGGAAGATGGTTAGATTGGTTGTGATGGACACATCGGACCTTTTTTATTCAAATATCGCTCACTTGTTTATCCTTTCTCCTTAATACTCCTACCCCGTTTCTTGTTTTTCTCCAAGTACATTGACGCAGTATGATCATGGGACGAAGGAAATCTAGTATATTGGGTTTGCTCACTTTTGTTCTTACGTAACACCTTTGCATATTCTCTTAGTTGGTTTTTATTTTCTTTTTTGTTTGGTCTACCTTTGTATTTGCCTTTTGCCGGTTCATAAACATTCTATGAAGTTTGTGGATGTATGTTTTTTATCATGTCATCCTAAAATATTTGTTTTTGGAGCTTGTTCATGCCACGATACATTTCTAGTACGGTTCTACCCATTTCGTTATCACCAAATGCTTCTTCGGCTTCTTCTCCCTTTGGAGGAGGGATGAAACTTAGATGCTTCCAAAATGGATCAATGTCATTTAAATGGATTATGCAATGCTCGTAGTTGAATATCATATGACGACAAGGGAGTCCCATTGACTTCTTCATGTTACATACACACACCTCATCCGCCTTGGTTTCATACTTATCAATCAACTCGACTTCTATAATCAATAACCTCATACATTTCCGAGATACATTATAATGAGTTCCCTTGAACAATGGGTGGTCGGCATATTTTCCTGTCATTTTGAATATACGGCTTTTTTGGAACTTCTCTTTAATTCTATCAATGTCGCGATTGAAGTAATTTTCCATAGCATTCTACATGGTTGCGAAATTATCAATACATACAAATAGATTCTTCTTCAACCGATGGTGATCCGACTCTACTAAACTTGTCGCTTGATTTCCCAAGCATTTATATTGGTTTTTATTGGCATAAACAAACCTCTCTTTGCGCGGTTCCAACCATTGGAGAAGAACATACGATACAACATCGGGGTAATCGGGAGTATGGGCGATAAACTCCGCAAGATTTAGATGATACTCTTCCTCGGTAAGAGACCAATACAATGACTCCCATTCACCGTTGAAACCAACCCATTTAGCGTATTTTAGATTGATTTTTTTTTCAACTTCCTCTTTTGCATCCGCTCGTTCTTGTTCCGGTAGCTTCTTAATCTCTTCATATACTTTTTTCTTGGGTGGACAAATTATTAGCTTGCACCTATTTATCAAGACACACCATATATGGAACGTGCAAAGCATATTGTATGCTAATGGAAACACTGCCTCTACTGCATTCATCAATGCGACTTCATTTTCTGTCACTATAACCCCGGGAATATCATCACCTCGGAATATTGCCTTAACTTGTTGTAGTACCCAAATGTAACTAGGTTCTTTCTTGGTAAACGATGACTTCGTCGAAATACGGCCAACAAATTTGAACAATGGCATCTCGTACTTGTTCGTCTTATAATAATACATTATTAGAACTTCATGAAATCATTGAGCCAATTGAACACTCGTTGGATGCATAATGAATTGTTGTGTTATCTCTCTGTCCAAATATACATCCTTTTGAACTGCGTAGTCTTTCTCTTTAGCAAAAAAAAAAAAAAACAATTGTTGCATCAGTTGTTTATCTCTTAATTCCTTCTTTATAATCGTCTAAATTGCATTGTAAATGGTGAACAAAGATGAGTGGTTATCCTTGTTATCCTCCTTTAGTATTTGGAGCATTTGAATCGGTGAAAGACCCATTTTCCTCCTTTTAGCTACCTTTCCCATCTCTTGAGGAGTTAGCTTGTCCGCCATAACCTTGTAGAGAACCCATCCTTTAAATTCTTCATTGTAATTAAATGCAAGCTTGAATGGGCATTTAATCTTCTTTGAGAAAGTTTTGTTCTCCCTATTTGTCTTTCTTTTATAAACATAACCCTTCCTCTTGTGGATTTTATAGAGATCATCGCTTCTCTCACAAACCATTTCTAAGAGGGTTTTGATTTCTCTCCCATTCAACACTAATACGCACATGTCTTTTAGTGCATGTTGTCTATCCGAACTCTTTGCATCTAAAGGACTTTTGAATACCAAGTCATTCATGTAGTGATGGGATGTGTCTTCGTACAAAATATCAACATGGGTAGTGTTCTAATGGATCAGATGCAACCTATGAGTAATAGCACAACGTAAATACCAACCAAAAATAAGAAATACTTAAAAGTTTGGCAATTTTTTGCACAATTCAAGCTACATTAACTAAATATGAGATATACCTGAGTACCCATAGCTTCATCTTCAGGTTGTGGCTGATAAAATCCATCATTTGGTTCATTAGCTTGAGTTTGGGGGAAAAAGCTTTCATCATCTAACAAATAACTCATATACGGATCATTAGAAATATTGACAAATATATTAGGGGATGAAGGAGGTTCTGATTCTGATTCTGAGGGGGAGGTATCATCACATGAATCACTCATAACATATTTACTAAACTCAAAATAAGATTTTTTTGGGTTCTTCTCCTCTTTTTCTTCATCTCTTTTTCTTCATTTTTTTTTTCAAATAAGTGATATGAGTTGGACAAAAGGCTCTTCCATTTATCCCAATAAAACTCCTTTTTTAGGTTCTTAGATCTATCCAATAACAACTACCAAAGTAATTTTTAGATTTTGCAATCAATACTTTGAATCACAAAGAATTGTATTGATGTCGATCTACTAAACTAATCAATCAAATCTATCACAAAGATAAACCGATTATAGTTGGATCCCTTTCCAGACGAAACAAGTTTTGTGCACATCAAAGATTATGAACCCAAATATCTTCTTTGTCTTCAAATCTTCTTAGATATTCAATAAACACCTGCACACAAACAACTTGAATCTCTTGTGATCAATCACACACATAACGGAGTCTGTTAACAATGGATTATCACATGATGTCTTTAGATCTACAAACAGTCTAAATATCCCCCATCAAAACTTCGATCTAGTTTGAGTGAATCTTATATCAGAAGAGAAGATTCTCAAGCATAAACAAACTAGGTACAATCAAAGTTCCACAACCGTTAGTCAATCAAATCAATCGAAAACTAATAATAAACTGCAATTATCTAGTTTCCTACCAACGATACTAATAGAGCTTCTCAATCCAAAAGAAGTCTTTAAAACGAGCGGTCGTAAGAGATTTTTCCTAATTAGGTTACTTTCCTCTCCGAATAGGCGGATCCAACAGTAACAACACAACTAGGTAGTTTTGCTGGCTCTGAGGATTAGTTTGCTAGAAATGCAAACTTTAGTATTTATAGGCAAGGAAGTTTGGACACCAAGGTGCTAGAGCACTGGTCGGTTGAACTCGCAAGCATTGCTATCTCAAGCATGTTTGTCAATGTTAGTGATCAAAACTATAAGTCTTGATTTCTGGCCTATTTATAGATATCTCGGACTAGGATATAGTTTGTGTAGTTGAGATTAGACTTCACGGCGTTTATCACTTGAAGATGAAGAACTACTAAGGAGATCTTGTGTAACTTCATTGATAAAAAGGTATGTGGAGACTTAAACTCATCTATCACTTGGAAAGTCAATTTTTTATCTATCTCCTAAATTGAGACATAAGTCATTTTACAATATAGTTTTATATATACACATTTGAGATTTCGAGTTGAGTATATCTCGCTTTCATATTTCTTGAAATATGTGTTGGTAAGATTTGACTTCTACCAAGTTCATCTTATATCATGAGAATATTTCCGAGTAACATCTTACGTGGTTTTTGTGATACAATCATTTGGTGTAAGACTTGGAATGTTTCGATAATGATTATTTTAATATGTTGAAAATTGCTTTTATCCTAACAGTGTGTGAAAACGGATATTGTCATTATAGAAGAATGTTTGAATGATTTAAATAAGGAGTTTAGAATCTTGTAGCCTTCTTTGGATATAAGCATATTGTGTGTTCGCACATTTGTGTATAAGTCCAAAACCGGGAACCTAAAGTATGCATACTTGTGTGTTTACAAAATGGTTGAAGGAGACAGGATAAGTATGCGTACCCATACGCATACTGGCGGAAGTTCACGTCCGTGAATTTATGCTGATGTTGGATTTCAAAAACCAACTCATTAAATTACCTAAGTGCGCGTACCCGTATGCGTACTCGGAAAGTTCACGTCCGTGAATTTCTGTTGAGTTTGAAAAACCAAACTCACAAAACATGTTACTTAAGTATGCGTAATTAAGTGGTTACTTTCTAAAATCGGTAGTGTACATGAAATTAAACATTTATCAATAAGGAATGTAATCTTTGAGAACCGTGGCTATAATATTCATGTATTGATTCAGGTGAATCAAACCGATTTTGCTTCAATTATGTCCTTCTGTAAATCTATGAGAATATAGCAATTTAGCAACTCTTTAACTAGTTTCATTTGAGTCATTTGAACTAGTTATGGTGAAGATAAATAAGATTGATATGAGAGTAATCATATGTCTAACCTCGGTTAACTATTTGTGAACTAACATGGTGTACACATTGGGGTACGGTTATGTAGACCTAAATGAGGGTACACATTTTATTTGTGTGTAACAAGCTAAGTTCGATCTAATGGTTAAAAGATATTAGCTTGGTTGAATCAGGTTTTTTATCTAACGATGATTATTAAATGCTTTGTTACCAAGGTAACTTGGATTACAAACCCTGATTTGAAAACTATATAAAAGAGAACTCTAGATACTGGGAAACCTAATCCCCACACCTCATGTGTGTTACTAGTTGCATAACTAGAATAATTCTCCTTTAACCTTAGGTTTCTTATCGAGGCCCTGTTAGTTAACGACTTGAAGACTTCATTGGGATTGTGAAGCCAGACCCAACTATTTTCTTTGTAGTTTCGAGATATGATATTGATGTTTCTATCGTGATTGATTGAAATCGTTAGATTGGCTTGAGATTTATATCTCCGATAGGGAAGATAGAAAAGTAGTCACAAACACCTTCCTCTCATCATTTGTGATTCCACAATAACGTTTTTCGCTAGTGGATTAAGTTTATTGTGAGGCGATTGATAATATTAGGATGTTCTTCGAGAATATAAGTATGGTTTATCAATTGGTTCCTGTTCACCTTGATTTATCAAAAGACAGAATGAAACTTGTAGGTATTTCTGTGGGAGACAGATTTATCTATTCCTATAAACTTTTCAGTGTGATACAGATTTGTTTATCAAGTCTTAAACTTTGGGTAGTTGCAACTCTTGGTTGTGGGTGAGATCAGCTAAGAGAATCAAGTGCATAGTATCCTATTGGGATCAGCGATGTAAGGAGAACAATTGTACCTTGAATCAGTGTGAGATTGATTAGGGTTCGACTACAGTCCAGTCCGAAGTTAATTGGTGGTAGGCTAAAGCCTGTAGCGGCTTAATATAGTATGGTGTTCAAACTAGACTAGGTCCCGGGGGTTTTCTTCATTTGCGGTTTCCTCGTTAACAAAATTCTGGTGTCTGTGTTATTTCTTTTTTTCATTATATTTTGTTATATAATTGAAATATCATAGGTTATGCGTTAAGATCAATCAATTAGAATATCCAACCTTTGGTTGTTGATTTACATTGATTGGCACTTGAACATTGGTCTTTGGTACCATTCAAATAACTCCTCTTATATTTAGTCAGGCTCGCAGATTTCTATTTGCTGATTACGGATTGAATTAAGAGTTAGAGATATTTACACTCTTTGATATACTTTATTCTAGATTGAGTCTGACAGTCTAGTTGATTCTATAGAAAGTATATTGGAGTAAGTCCTCTCAGATTGCCAAACCAATTGTTGGGTGTGGTTGTTAGCCCCCGCATTTTGTCATCCGCAATCAGACTCAGATTGCCGTAAATACTTGGCATAATTAAAAGCTTTAGGAAACATTTTGGTAGGTGCATACGAGATATTCCTCAGACACTTGGCAAATACAGGAGAGTTGGGCTACCTTATCAGGTGCTAATCGAACTACTTTGACCTAGCCGAAATTTGTTCCTGAAATTTTCGATTTGGCCAATTTTTGCACAATTCAAGCTACATTAACTAAATATGAGACATACCTGAGTACCCATAGCTTCATCTTCGGGCTGTGGCTGATAAAATCCATCATTTGGTTCGTTAGCTTGAGTTTGGGGGAAAAAGATTTCATCATCTAACAAATAACTCATATCCGGATCATTAGAAATATTGACAAATATATTAGGGGATGAAGGAGGTTCTGATTCTGATTCTGAGGAGGAGGTATCATCACATGAATCACTCGTATCATATTTACTAAACTCAAAATAAGATTTTTTGGGTTCTTCCCTCTTTTTCTTCATCTTTTTTTCTTCTTCTTCTCCTTTCTCAATAATTCTGATTCTAACAAAACTATCATATTAATAACTCACTAATCAGTAATTAATCATTATATTAACACTAACTAATCAATAAACTAACTAATTTAATTACCAAGGGTAAATTTGGTATCAAAAACGAATTTATATAAGGGGTGACCCAAAATTACTTCAAATATCCTACCAAAAATGGAAGAATAGTCCCCCCCACCTTTTTTGAGTAGTCCCCAAAAAAATCGTTGCTAATAATTAGGGGTGAGCATTTAGCCCGTAATCCGTGGATTTAAACGGGACCAACCATTCATTTGCGGATGGATGTCCGGACCGTTCGTCAATGGGTTGGATGCGGATGGAATTTTTGAAATCCAACGGATAACGGATCGGGCCCGGATGCAACCTTGAAAATCTGTTGGACATCCATATCCGTTAAATTAAGGGCATTTATGTAGTTCTAGAAAACACTATGGATCATTTAGGAATTTTTAAGATATTTGCTTGGGGTGTTGTACATGGAATTTTTATATTTGTATACATATATAGGATATGTAGGTTTTACTAGGATATGACCCGTGCCGTAACGGCACGAGAATTGGTTTGTCTCTTGGGTTTGCCGAATTTTGTCTTTCTAAATTATTCCTATTAGAGGTCATACCTTCCTTAAGTTCCCTTCTCTATGGTACCATTTTACCGTTACGTTTTAGTATTTCGGTTAAGGTTTGTATGGGACGCTGACACTGCCGTAGTCATAGAACTTAACCAAATTAACTTAAAACCAATAACATACTAAATAAGTTTATTTAAGATAGAAGTAGTAGTATTATTGTTTCCTTCATCATTTGGAGTGAACTTCCCCCGGAACCAATGCTCTTTGTTAAAAGTACAAACTAAATAGAGGGAATTGTAATATGTGATTAGCTGCATTGTGCAATTAGGTATAAAATTAAAATATTAAAATTTTATAATGCCAAAAGGGCATACATAAGAAGTCATCTGCAACTGCATGTTAAGTTTTAAGAGCAACTGCAATGGTGCGACTAAAACCAAAGACCAAAAACCAAAAAATAGTCAAAATTTTGGGTTTAGTCCATGTTGGTACACTTCGGTAGTCGAGTAAAATTTGGTCAAGCACACATTATACCCCCGCCGGCCCTCCCCATTCAAGCTCACATTAAATGTTCGCCTCTCATCAAGCTCACATTATACCTTCGCCCCATTTTACACTTGCCTCTCATCAGGCTCACATTATACCTCCGCCCCACTCACCAGGCTCACATTATACCTTCGCTCGATATCAGGCTCACATTATACCTCCGCTTGACTATATTTGGTTTTGATTTTGGTCCCATACCAAATATACTCAGAGATTTGGTTTTAGTCTGGATTTTGCTCTTTAGTCCGATCGACTTTGTCTGCTTAGTGGATCATATTTATAGTTTTGATAACCCATGTGGTTGCTCTAACGCATTGTTCTATTTTATAAACAACAACCTGTCGATTACAATAAAAAAGGACATTACTTTTCTTGATCAGCTAATTTTAAAAAATAAATAAATTCAAGCGTTGTTGCATTCGATATTGTCAGACCTTCAGATCCAAATTCCAAAGTAGTCCTCCTATGTTGGTGGAACTATATATTTCGTTCCTTGGACCCATTGCTTGGATTATTAAATAATGAATCATCAGTAAGATCTCAACGTGCTTAAAGCCTTCCAATCATTCGAACAACTCCTAATTCTTTGCTCGTTGCCCAGGAAGATGGTACGTAAAAGAGTCACTCGAACAATTTTTTCAAGCTCTACAGTATCTTAATTTTCTTTTTCCATAATTTTACCAGGTTCCATCTCTTGGTGTATTGTTCGCACCTGGGACAGTAAGTCGTTCGAAGGATGATCTACGAAAACAGGATATCTTGAAGCATAAGAAACCGAAAATACTTCGTACTCTTCAAATAAACACAGATACCCACCCAAGTGTGACTCTTTTTTGACTTAGTTCCTTGCGAGTTTTATTGCTTTTTAGCCTGTGATAAGGTCAAGAAGTAGCATTCCAAATCCGAAGACATCACTCTTTTCAGAAGATTGACCTGTTGAGAGATACTCAGGAGTTACATGGCCTACTGTCCCCGTACTGTAGATGTCATGTGTGAATTCCGATGACCCAAAGCTTGGCTAAACCAAAATCTCCAACTACAGAATCACATGACTCATCAAGTAGAATACTGGCAGCCTTAACATCCATGTGGATTGTTTTAGGATCACATTACTCATGGAGGCATAACGATTCTTATGCAGATCCTAAAGCAATTCCTTCTCTAGATAAGTATACTTTGCGCAGCTACACCACATACACATACAATATTTCAAATAATTCATTTTTTTGGTAATAGCACATAAGTACCTCGGATTTTGGATGGTCAGCTCATGCGTCCGACATTTCTCTCCTGCGTGGATGAGGTATTTTTAAGGCTGGTCAGCATACCAACAGTGTCCGGATGTAAACCCATAAACATCAAATTCGAAAGTTAATTGTTACACATAAAGTTAATTGTGACACATATTTAGCGCTTAACGTCTAAAATAACAAACACACTAAAAATAACATACCTATTACATATGTGTTGTTAATTCTGGAACCGAAGTCCTGAAGATCTATACAGCTCCGTATTACACCTGAAAACTCCAGGTGTTCGTTGTTGGGTGGCTAGGATTGTTTTGCAAATGTAAAATTGAACTTGTACATCGAGTAAGCATGGCCTTCGAGGGTAGGGATTTCGCACTTCCGTCTCAAATTCTTTGAAGCCGCAGCAGGTAATTGACAACTTTGCATTGTACAGTTACTTAGTTTTATATATATGGATAATACTGATGATGATGATACTATCATGACATGCATAAATCTAAGATCTGAAAGTATAATCACAATGTAGAGTCATTACATCTTTGTCGGAGGAGAAGATCTGCCCTGGTAACTTCATTAGTTGACATGAACCCCACCTTCTGATGATGGTGCGGGACTAACAACTTAACCATGTTGTTTGACTGATTCAAGAAAGTTATAAAACAAAAAAAAATCACTCAAAAAAGTACTACTACATGACCAATATCATGACTACGTACAGTTTTAGGGAGTGGTAAAACAAATAAATACAATACAGAATAATACTACTCAATGAAACACAAAGGGTCGAGGCAATGCAAATCTGGACAACAGAAGAATTGAAATCAAATCTACTTATTCTTGCACATCAGCTGGAAATATCTATGTTATTAACAACTGTCAGTGAGCACTTCTCAATGTACCCGTATATTGAAGATGGCCAAAGCTATATAATATATATATTATAAGCCTGAGTGAGTCTTTCTGTTAAAAATCCCGGCCACCTGTGAAGCTTATTTTCCAAGGCATCTATTCGTAGCATGGTTGCACGTTTACCTGTAAAATAGAGCAGTAAGCTCAGTCACGGTGAAAACATGACTGAGCTAAAGTATTCATCATACATAATATGTACAAACGAACTAACTTGAATCATATGAGATACTTCTGTTCCATAAGGCAATAGAACAGAAGTGCCTTGAAATTGCTAACACTGCCTTATTTGTTGTAATCCATCTCATGCAACCCTCCTATCTCATTGTGCAACTGCTTGAATTTTGTGTCCCCAAAATTTTGCATTTGATTGATCCCTAAAATGTTTAAAAAGCAGCAATTACCTAGTTACCATGCAATATATCCCTTGCTTGTAAAACATGAAAAATTATAAAAACTCGAGGAATATGTACTGTGTCTTCTCACTCCATATAGACCCACATACAAATCACCGTGGTTTCCCTTCCTATATTCTATATTGGATAGTATGATAATAAAGATTGCTTTGCATTCAACAACTTCAAGTTGAACATTTCAATTCTCTCCATGTTCACCTTGAGGGGGGTATTGGAATATTGTACGTGTATGAGACAGTGAAGGGAAGACCAAGTCGGTAACAAATCTTGCTTGTAAATCTCTAGATAAGTTAACCTAGTCAACACAATTAGTTTGTTCTAGGTTTACTGATTTATGTTATCCTATTGTTCTATAAATAGGAAGCACTTGTGTACATGTAAAACTATCCCAGTACATCAAAGTCTGGAGATCAATCTAATTCACCCTACGGGGTTCTTTCAGTGGATGTAGGCGTTAGTGCCGAACCACTTTAAACATTGTCTTCTTTGATTTATGTTTTCCGATCTATGAACCCTCGATACCCATAATTTATTATGGTATCATAGCAGGCTATTTGCGACGAGTCATTGACCGCGCCTTTGCTTCGCGTCACCCGATTTAATTGTCCACGTGTTAGACCCAACTAGGCTACACGTGAGGGGGCGTGTTGAGACTATTAGTCCCACAATGTATGGGTTTCTAAGATCCTGCGGTTTATAATTCTATGGGCCTCTCCACTCATTGCCAATTGGTTTTGAGTTGGACGCCCGTATTCTAATAGATTGAGACATTTTCGGAGGAAAGCATATGATCTAGGGTACCATTTTCCTTTCCTGCATTTGGATTGTTATAGTAAATATTATTCGAAAAAGCACAATTTACAATTGGTTGGGATATATTACACCTCTAGTCAACATTAATTTGAAATGCTAATCAGATTTATGAGTAGAAAATCTTACCTATTGTGAGAGACCCAAAATTATCTGTGACCTACCAAAACAAAAAATCAAAATCCCACTTTCTTTTTAGAAATACAAAAACTTATATTATCAAAAAGAAACAAAGATTATTGGTAAACTTCTGAAATTTCTACCTTGATTTTTCGAAGATGACGAAGATACACAATGATCAACAAAGGAATTGACATAGAAAAATAGTAGAAATTTTTTTAGGCTAACCCAAAACCCTGAATATACTAAACTGATGGGGAAAAGGATATTAAGATTCATGTGACATTCATAAATCAAATGTAGTGGCTCCCCATTGACATTGATAGGAATTTTAGAAACGGTGATTGAGAGTTCCCAATGGGGAAGAGTGATGAGAATGATTTGAAACGTCTGAAGCAAAATAGAGTAACGCCTTTCACATTCAATGTCAAAATTATGAGGCGGACGTTTTAAGTAGGGGTGCCAACGGGTCCCATCGGGTCCCGGTAGTGTGCTACTCGGAACCGGAACCGGTAATTTTAATCGGTTCAGGGTCCGGTTCCTAAATTGATGGACCCGGAACCGGACCCGAAAAAAACACTAATTACCCGTCGGGTCCGGGTATTTATCGGGTCCTTAAAATCAACTAAACTTTTTGATATTTTACTTTTATATTTGCTATATTAGCTTGAATCTAATAATTTTTCATATAAAATTATTATTATATCTATGTAATTTTTTTAATTAAGATTAAACATAAGAATATGAAGGATAAATAAAAAAAAATTGAACTAAATTATACTAAATCTTTAAATTTTATGTAAAATTAACAAGTAAAACATAGATATTCGGGTACCCGTCAGGTCCTACCCGTTAGGACCCGGAATTTATCGGTTCCTAACGGGTCTTACCCGTCGGGTAGTGATTTAGCTAACGGTTCCAATCTTGGGACCCGGAACCGGACCCGACACACCCGGGTCCGGGTCAGTTCCGGGTAATCGGGTACCCGTTGGCATCCCTAGTTTTAAGGATAAGAGAAATGATGTAACGGTCTTCGTTTAATTCCCCAAAGTGTAGATTATCGTTCATTTTGTTAAAGGAAGTTTCACATCATTTTGTTTTAGTATAATGGCTCGATTCGGACCGTCTTTTATAAGTTTAAAATGTAGATCACCTTTGTTGCTTAATCTGGAACGTCCTTTATATATCCAAACTGTAGATATCCGTTGATTGGTAAAAACACCATTGTCCCTTATAATATAGATAAGGAGTCATTTGTGTTAGCTTTATTTTCTTTACTATAAATTCTAACTAAAACAAATCCATTGGATTATCCGCATCCAATCCATCAATCCGTGCATCCATTGGATGCAAATCCGTTAGATATGGATTGGATGCGGATGCTAAATTTGAAATCCGTAGTGCAATGGATTGGATGCGGATGAGGCGAAAACCGGTCCATATCGGCCCATGCTCACTAATAATATACCTGGACTGTTTACTAGCCCACTCACATCTGCCATTCATTCTTTTGGAAGCTAATGGGCTGTAGGCCCATTTATATATTGGGATCAATATTGAATTGTACCGGGACTCGGGTAAGTCACGTAGGTGAGTCGGTGACCATATATAAAATTCGTATGAATAAACCCTAGATAAGATCATCTTTACCTAGAACACACAAACCAACTGCTGTTTATTCTTTTCATCTATCTTAAATTCGATTCGATCAATTAAATATCAATTTTAATGGCTGGTTCGGAGGACAAGAAGCTTGGATTCCAAACATGGATGTGGAACATGTGTTGTGATTCCATGTTCGAGAGGATGGGAAATTCTTTCTTCCGTGCACCGAAGGAAAAATTTGATCTGGGAGCAGAGGGAATGGGATCTGAGATTAAGGAGGGCATACAAACTCTCGAAATTAAAGAGGGAATCGAAAGAATTGGATCTAAATTGGAAAAGTTAAATCAAAAGATACTAACCGATATGGATGAGGGTACTGAATTGTTCGCATCAAAAATGGATAACCTGACTTACGCCGTCGCAGGGATGGGGGTGGCCGCCGTTCTTGTTGCCGCGCTATCATAATAACCTATGTGCTAATGGAGATTTTTTCTCTTTTATCTGTCGGTTTTAGTTTTAATTATTTATTATTATTCTAAGACATTTATTATGTGAAATCCCCTTCTACTTTTTTTCTATCGTAATTGTTCATTTGATAATTCTGTTTTGTTTGTTTTACTCATATCTTTTATTGTATCTTTTTTTTTCTTTTTTATTTGTCGGTTTTAGTTTTAGTTTTAATTATTTATTTATTATTATTGTAAGACATTTATAACGTGAAATCCCCTTCTACTTTTTTTACCTTGACTTGATTGGGGTATATTTAGATTAATTGGGGTATATCCATTTTATTCTCATCAAACTTAGTGTGATAAGGGGTGTCTAAAAGGTGTTAAAAGACCAAATTGTCTATCCTAAGAAACCATGCCGGCTAAAACATTTTTACAAAAAAAAATCAAAATCAATTTTTTTTCTTCAAAACTCTAACTATACATGATGAGATAAAAAAAAAAAACCGAAGAATCAAAACGGATCGAAAATCGGAAGGTTTTTTTTGTGGACCTTGCCGACTATATTTTAGTCGGCAAGATATAAAGTTGAATACCATGCCGACTTTTCATCTCTGAAATCAGCAGTTACAGGGTCGGCACGGTATTCAACCTTATACCATGCCGATTATAATATAGTCGGCACAATATTCATCCTTATACCCTGCCGACTATGGTTTAGTCGACAGGTTATGAAATTAATACCTTGCCGACTAATCATGTGTAACACCTTTATGTGTATGTCAAAAATCATATAGTCGGAAGGGTATTTTTTGTCTACCTTGCCGACTATAAGGTAGCCGGCAAGGTAAGAAATCAATAAGATGCCGACTAGTGAAGCATTTAACAGTCTCTTGTGTGTCAAAAATAATAAAGTCGGCATCTTCTTCATTCATCGACCTTGCCGGCCATAAGTTGTCGGTATGTTATTCATCCGCAGACCTTGCCGGCCAAAGCTAGTCGGCATGTTCTTCATCTTTCGACCCTGCCAACTTTTCATAGTTTCAGAACTAAAAGTTTTGATTTCTTCTTTAATTTTGAGTATGATTTCATACATCAGCTTTGCAATTCCCTTTTTAGAAGTGTTTAGGTAGTATGTTTTCATTTCCGTTGCAAAATAAATTCTCAAAACAAAATTTCTTCATCAAAAATCTTCCCACATGAATTCAATCAAAAATAAAATTTCATAACTTAAACTCATAAGTTTTAATTAGGCCAACCGAGCGAATCGAGGGAGGACCCTATATATGGTGACTTTGTGTTAAATGGGACATGACTTTCTTTTACAATTTGACAAAAAAAATTGGATTTGGTTGGGTACCTGAAAAGACCACTGTGCCCTTATATTTAAAAATCATTTCCCATTTTAATAAAAACCAAGGTAGAGGTCACGGGATCGATTCTCGGCCACCTCCTAATTTTAGTTTTCTTTTTCTTCCTCCTCCTTCTCCTTCGATTTTTTTCCCTCCAAACATTTTCGTAAAAATATAATACCGGCGTTACAACCAACACCACCTTCGCTGACAACACCAACACCCACAACCAAAGTACCGCCGCCGCCATATCTACCACACCCACACCAACAACTCCGCCATATCTACCTTTATAGCAACCAGCTTAGCCACCACCTATGACGTCAAAACCTCCACCAACAGAACCTCACTGACAGATCCCCACCATCACTTCCATGACCAACGACACTACCAACACCATATAAATCGACTTTCCTAAAAAAAAATCAGTTCACCAAATCGAGTAATTCACAGTTCAAATTGAGCTAACAAAAATGAAATTTCTGTTCAATTTCTTACATTAACAACGCATAGTAATAACGACATATTAAAAAAATGAGCAAATTCAATCACTTGCAGTATATGTTGTATTAGGCGCTAGGCGAGGCGAGGAGCCCTAGGCGATCACTACTACGATTGATGCTCTTTTACATATTAATATGCCACTGAATTGTTAATTAGCAAAAACAACAGTCCCCGTTGAAGTTTCAAAAGTAAAAAGTAATCAACTAAAAAAACAAAAACAAACAACAAAACTGAATCTCATTGATAAGCCCCAAACTTATCAATCAATAATCAGTGGGAAAATAGTGAGAAAACACAGTTGAGAAGGGAAGATGGCATACGAGAAACAATAAGAATTCATTAGACCAGACAAGAAGAGTACACAGACAAGATAACATCAATTCGTTTCCATTCATAATATCATTACATACTAACAGACACACATATATAGATGTCTTCTACACTACAACTGTAACTACATAATAGTTACACCCACTTACTAATTTATGAATACAAAGATGAACACTTAACGAAATAAGATACAAATCTTTTATTCCACTCGATTTATTTGGATATTGAGTTCCCAGCCACTCAAACATTCATGAGACCCCAAATCACTCTTTACAAAAATTCTCTTCCTTACCCAAAAATTCCAACCCCCCTTACAGTAGGCTAAGTCTTCCTTTTATAGGAGGAAAATACATAATGGATTATAGTTCAATATATCTCGCGTCTGTACTTTTTACTTCGCTGAGACAAGTTTTTTGCTTCCCTTTCGCCTTAAAATTCGGTCGTTGTCGGGGAAAGATATCCTATTTCTTGCGTAACAAGCCACACTTCGTACAATTTACTTCGTATACTCTCCCATTTCTTGCGTAATAAGCCACACTTCGTACAATTTACTTTGTATACTCTCCCATTTCTTGCACAACAATCAACACTTCGTGCAATTTACTTCGTATACTCTCCCATTCTTCGTGAAGTATATTTCTGCGCAAGTCATTGATATCTCGTCAGTTGAAACCTCGTGAATATCAATATTTCTTCGCAAATCTAATACTTGTTTCAGGCGTCATGTCAGCTGATTTGACCCTTCACCGACATCTTCCTGGGAACTAGTGAATAATATCGAGTACGAAGATTTATTTCATATATTTTATTCAATCTTCTTCGGACACGTGGCGAGTAGGTTTTCTGCACCTACAATTTTCCTTTTCTCATTCCATTCACGGGAACCAAGAAAGGAAAGAGAATCGTGCATTAAATTCGTAACCGCCACGTACCCAGATTTATAGCAATCTTGTCTCCCATGATTCCTATTAACCGTTATTAGCCGGTTCCTCTTCTCGTGCAACTGCTTCTCCCAGTCTTGCCTTGGTCCACTATAAATAACTCTCTTCCTCGTATTTCTTTCTTCTTTACGATCTTCAACTCCTTCTTTCATGGCACCGTATCTCTGTAAATTTTGCATCCCTTCTTTCTTCTTTGATTATTCTTTGATCTCTTAGTATTATCATCTTATTTCCTCCCAATAATGGCACCCAAAAAGTTTCCTCCTCCCAATACATCAAAGTACCTTGAAGATTTTCAGGCGGACCTTGAGAAGAATGGTTTAACTATATCCCCGGCGGTGGACTCTTCAGTTACATCTCTGGTATCTGCGAATAAGCACATGGAGTTGAACTGTCGTAGGATTGAAGAAGAGACATGGTCATCTACTAGGATGATCACCACGCTAGGCCAACTGAGAGCGGGTTTAGTTCTCCATCTGTATGATGCCCGGAATCCACTTTTCTATGAAATTCTTGCTTACCTCAATAGAGAAGTCTTCCAGTTAAGTGGCAACGCAATTCGCATTGCCAATGAATTCGTGAGACGTTCTTTAGGTGGCTTGTCTCATATTCCTCAGGCAGCGGAGGAATTCGTTTATGGTGACTACAACATTTATTCTTTCTCGGAAAATTACATCGATAAAACTCAAGGCCGCCGAAGGAAGTATCAATAATGGGGCATCGCTCTATCTCGAAAGCCCATGAAGGATCCCTCTAAGGATTTTCTCCTTGATGTTGATCCAGTCAGCACCTCTAAGGATGCTCCTAAAGGTCTTTCCCTGCGCTTGACTAATGATGAGGACTGGATGATGTTTCTAGTAGTTATTGAGGGTTCTCTATTCTGGGGCATTGACGAGTCAGGAAAATCTCGCGCAGGCCCTCATCCGGAACATGCTCATCTCGCTTCCTACGAGCCCTGCAATTTTTGCTGGTCCGAAAGACCTTCCGATGTAAGTTCGCTAGATCTCTTCTATGTTTTATTCCTCGTTCCAACATCTAAATTTCCCCACTTTGCTGCAGTATTCGCTTTCTCCTCCTAGCTTGATTAAGGATAGATCGTCCCAAGCTAAGAAGTCTACTGCCGGATCTCCGGTCTTTGATCAGGTGCTTTGTTTTCTATTTCGCTCTTAGCGCTCGTTTTATTTTCAGGGGCTAAATTTTATACTTCGCAGGAAGACGATTTTGTGGAGCCTCCAATTGTTGTTCCTCGAGCTCATAGGAAGCGGGACCGCCAGAAAGGTTCTTATGCTGCCGCCGCAGCTGTTACTGCCAAGGTACTCCGCAGTTATCTTTATTTTATACCTTTAGTTCTTCGTTCTATTAACTTAGTGCTTGCACACTTCGATGTATTAACTTCACATTCACCAGGATACTCTGCTTCAATCTCCACCTGCTTCCGACCCCCCGAAACACCGTATGGGCTTGGACATGGATTCCTTAACCCGGGTCCCTAGTTCCACAAGGTCTTCAGAATTACCTGCTTCTCCTTTCCCTAAAGGCAAGGCTGCCAAGATGCCAGAGAAGGCTGCTTCTACTCATGTTCCTAAGCCTACCATGCCGACTACGATCAGTACCGCGGGTGATCCCCCCATTAAGTCACCTGCTACTCTCGCTAGCGGGTCTCAAGGGAAGGCGAGGAAGGTCTACGAAGTGGAAGATCCATCTTATAAACCCGATTTTGATTTCTTGAGGAATGCACTCCTTTAACTCGTGACGCTCCATCTGTTAGATCCGCTGCTACTGAATCTTTATTTTTTTTTAGTTCCGACTCCTTTTTGGCTGAGGATCGGTCCTTTATTTCTAATGCCTCCCTGAATCTTTCTCTCCCGCAACATATTGCTATTATGGCCTTGGTAGGTATTACTGACTTTAACCTGGCTTCTTGCCTTAGTTCTTTTCTAATTTTGCTGTTCTTCGCAGGAATTCTATCGCCACATGGCTCATCTCGTGGAGACAAGAGTTACTCGTGAAAATTTGGAGGATGTCAAGGCCCGAGTTCAGGAGCTTAAGAATGATCTCTCCAATGAGAAGGAGCGCTCGGCTAAGAAGGATCAAAGGATTTCGGATCTCAGAAGTAAATTCAACCCCTTCCCTGTCTTTCATTTTATATCTTTCTTATCTTTACTATTATTTTATTTTTGTCAAGCCCGTTCTACGAAGTGTTATATGGATTATGAGGAAGACAAGTCAAACGCTGAGGATTGCCAAGCCGAGCAAGCAAATCTTTTATTTCAAATTAACTGTTACTTATCCGAAAATGATATTTTAAGTAAAAAATTGACAACGTCATATTCCCTGTCTGAGCGTTTAGCTAACGAGTCTGCTAATAATGAAGATATGAACTTCCATCTCCGCGAGAAAAATAAACGTTTAAGGATCGAGTTACGTCGAGTTAATAATCTTCTTACAACTTCGCGAAATCTTCATTCCACCTACATGGCTCAAAGTAAACGACTGGAGGAAGATAAGGATAGGATAATTAAGAGGAAGGACAAATCCGAAGTTGAGGTTCGCAAACTCAGGAGTGAGCTTTCCGAGTTAGGGTCGAAAAATGAGAAGTTGCAGACTGAGAATATTGAACTAAGGGATGAGAATATCCTCCATCCTAGCTCGCTTGGAGAGGTTTCAAGGCAAGAAGACAACTACCATTTCCTCAGCGAAGAAAAATTATATTGTTCCCTCGACCGGTGGTAAACTAGTTATAAGGTCTCCTGATGATGATAAAACCGTGCCCGATCATGCTGAAGATGTGGATAAATCATCTCTTGAACTCCACAGCTTCCTCAAATCAGAAATATCAAGGATTGTCCACTTTAATATCGACGTTCAGAAAACTTTAAGTTCTGTTATTTCGCAGAGAGAAGGTACTTATAGGAGTCATTGTTATGTTTTGTATCTCGCTCGGTTTGCCTTATTTCTTACTTCGCTGCCATTTTCGCAGAATCTGAGGAAAGTTGGAAGAATCAAGTCCTTCACCTATCTCGTCAAAGGGATGATCTTGCTAAGGAGGTGGCCAATCTGAAGGAAAGTCTTGCATTTCTGAACGAAGACTGTGATATGGAAAAGGACGCCAGGAAAGTTGCGAAGTTTACTCGCAAGAATGCCTAGGAAGAAAAGGTGAAATTCGTCACTGAGTTTTGAAGTTCTCATGGCCTTGCCATTCCCCCCATGGATCTCTAAGTATTCTTCGATGATGAGCCTCCTATTGATGTCGATGGTGAGAATGAAGATACTGAGACTGACGAAGATGTTGAGGAGCCCAAGAGAGAAGTTCCCCAAGGCATGGAGGGAAATAGTGGAGCTGGTGCTAGCGGCGGTGATGCTGGAATTCAAGAGTCCGGAGGTAATTCTGTTGAGGAAAAAGTTGGGGAACCTTAATTATTTATTTTGATGTCAGTTCAACTTTTTAGTCCTTCAGTTCTTTGACATTTTATCTGGGCGCTCCCAAGATTGGGAGCATAACATTTTCTGCTTTCATTTTTCATTTTTCCTTAATATGTCAGCTTTTTTGTCTCATTTCTTCTCGTTGTTTCATATTTTTATCTCGTTCGGTTAACTGAACTTACCATGGTTAGCATATATAAATCGCGTACCTGATAAATAATGCATGTATTTCGCTATATTACCCTACTAACTCGGATTCAGTCAGACATGTCAAGTATATACTTTGCGAAGGAGATAGTCAAAGTATAATAAACGTGTTCAAGTATATACTTGCCTCTTATTTTTTGAATATTTATGAAGTATCTCGGAAGTAGAAAATATAAGTTGTTCTGTGTTTCTTCAGATTCATTGATTTCTTACCTTAGTGCGAAGTAAATGCTCAAAAGAATAAAACCTCATTTAAAAGTATATACTTGCCTCTTATTCTTTTGCGGATTTATGTAGCACATCTTGCGTTATTAACTCCTCGTGGTTTTGCCTTCATTGTCTTAGTCGCTAACTCATAGGCAATCCTAGGCCATTATCATCTCACCGATGGTTTTATCTCGTCGTATCGTTGTTTGTTCCTGCGTCATTAGTATCTATCCTGCAATTCTATCATGCTAATTTAGATATTATCAAAGTATTTTAGATCGTAAGTACTTCTTATGCAATGTTACAAGTACTTTTTATAATTGTGTGACTCGTGTGGTCAAGCTTTGTAATGTGCTTGCCTCTTGACTTGTTTTGTATCTTGCCCTTTTGTTTTTCCTCAGGTCTCATTTTCTTCCTCACATCTCTCTCTTCTTATTTCGGGGGTCTTATTTTGCCTCCTAGTTAAGGTCTTATTATGCCCCACCCCGTTGATCAGGGTTTTTCGACGAAGTCTCAGACGCTCTTTACTCTTGCGAAGTAAAGATCCATCAACCTCACGTTATCTCGCTCATTGAGGTCTTATTATGCAACAATGTCACATGCCTACCTACTCCCGTGAGTACCAGCCCCGTAACATTGCCGTCTTTTTTGGTCACTCAGCTCCCTAAAGGAGGGTGTCATCCCTTCCCCTCTGAGTAACCCCTTTCTTTCAGGATTAGGTATCAGTTATTTCGTGACTTCATGCCCCTTCGCCGATATGGCTCTTGGTTACGAAGTCACACCCTAAATAAGGTGGTTTTGGGACCGAGTGGAAGAATCACACCAGGCCATCTTCTTCTCCACTGTCTCGTTCTTATACCCCTTACCGAGTGGTTACCCAAATCGGGGCCCCCGACGGATGGGTCTTACTTTTGCCCCTAGCTCATGTTACTGAGATTATCTCGTGACGCGTGTTAGGTCTTACTTTTTCCTCTTGCACTTTGTGCGAACTAGGTTGCACGCCACGAGGTCTCAGCCTCCCTAAGTAGAGGTTTTATAGAGGACTTACTTTTGCCTTTTTCTTTTGTATATTTTTTGTTTCGTGGGTCTTATGCAGTCTCCTAGTGAGGTCTTACTTTTCGCCCTATTAAAAAAAAAATGTTTGGTACTTTCATCCCGCTCTCTGCTTTGTTTTTGCTCATTTTTGGATTGTGCTCAATAAACACTTCATTTCATTTCTTTTGCCGTTTACAAAACGATGCTTTCTTCTTTTTTCTTTTACTACACTTTTCTTTGCGGATTCCTCCGCTTGCTAAGGATAATATTTCTTGATGTAGATCGGATTCCACAGGTGATCTAGTCTACGACCTCGCTTTTATGCTTCCCCATATATGATGTCTCCATTTTTATCTGTATTTTTTCCCTCACAGTCTAAGAGTTCGTAAGCTCCATTTCCAACTACTATCTTCACAATGAATGGTCCTTCCCATGTAGGCTCCAGTTTCCCTCCAGGTCCCTTTTGATATGGAGGTATTTCTCGTAGGACCAGATCCCCTGGAACGAAGCCCCTTTCCTTCACCTTCTTGTTGTATTCACGAGATAATCTTCGGTGGTAATTTGTCATGTGTTGTAGCACAGTTTCCCTGTTTTCCACCAAGTCATCCAATTTTTCCAGGATCATATTCGAGTTCAAACCCTTTTCCAGGCCTCTCGTTTAGTGGTAGGAAACATGATCTCAGTAGGTAGAACCGCCTCTAATCCATACGCCAAACATAAAGGAGACATCCCCGTTGCTTCTTGCCTGGTGGTTCTATACGACCATAGTACATTCGGAACTTCCTCGCACCAGTTATGGAGATTCTTGGGGGTTCTATACGACCTGTCTAATTTATTTTTTAAAGTGGATGCTATCGTTTTGTTTTTCGCCTCCGCATGTCCATTACTCTGTGGATACAGCGGGGTCGATTTTGCTGATTATATCCTGAAAGTGCTAAACAATATCTTCACATTTTCACCTTCGAATTGCATCCCATTATCGGAGACGATCTGCAGAGGGATACCAAATCTACATATGATGTGTTCGAGTATGAAATCGTATATGTCTCCATCTAGCGTATTCTTCACAGGCTTAGCTTCAACCTACTTCATGAAATAATCTGTTACCACTATCAGGTACTTTCGCTGCTAGCTTCCCGTGACAAACGACCCTACGATATCTATTCCCCATATGGAAAATGGTCATACACTCAATATGTAATTTAGACTTGTTGATGGCGCATGTATGCGTTTTCCAAATCTCTGACAAGCTTCTCACCTTGCTGCAATATCTTTAGCATCTTTATGCATGTTCGGCCAGAAGTACCCTTGCGTTTTAGTTTTATGAGCCAATGACCTTGTTCCGCTTTGATTCCCGGCATCACCATAATGTATGGCTTTCATGATTTGTATCCCTTCTTCTTGTGACAAACAAACAGCGCAGATGGGCCTGTGAACGATCTCTGATATAGGATTCCTTCTCGTAACTCATAGTTCGTGGATCTCCCCTTGATATTATGTGCCTCAAATCTATCTCTATGCAAATCTCCTCTCTCCAAATACTTGTGAATCGGGGCTCTCCAATTATCTTCTCTCAACTTGTCAGGTAAATCGTCTTCTTTTATCATTAGGACATTTTCGCCTTCCAACTCGTTAGTTACTGATGGACGCATTAACCTTTCAATTTGGATATATTTCTCCGAAATGTATTCAATCATTGATGCGTTGAAGGCTAAGGCGTCCACATGTCTATTATTATCTCTTCTTACCTGCCTCCAGATTATATTTGGTATCTTCTTTGAATATTCTTTCACGAGTTGTAAGTATCGATTCATCACAGCATCATTCGCTTGATACCTTCCCTCTATCTACCTGACTACCAACTGCGAGTCACTAGTTATTCTTATTTCATCTAGTTTCATTTCGATGGCCAGAATACTGTTCTCGATCCTATCGGCGAAGTAAATACAATTCCCATTCCTCCTCCGGTGCTATTTGATGCTCTGTCCACAAATATCTCCCATCTCCTCGGATGATTTTATTTTAGAAAGTCTGTAGGATCTGGACGTTCCTCATCTACATCTAACATTTCCTCCACTCCTTCATCTTCTTCCATTGGGAATTCGTCCAGAAATTCTACAACTATGTGTGACTTCGTACTTTAATCCGAATTGGTCAACTCGGGTATTCCATCTTTCAACTCGCCCAACTCTCTTCGTATTCTTTAAAGTTGACTCTATTGGGATCCTGGTTAGAACCTTAATTTTGTGAGTCTGAAAATAAGTTTGTAATTTTTCTGATTAGTATACCAATGCTAGTATTAGTTTTTCAATCTTCGGGTAATTATTTTCAGCTGCATTGAGGGTTTTGCTGACGTAAAAGATGGGTTTTTCAACACCTTCATCTGATCGAAGTAATACTGAACTTATTGCATTTTGTGTAGTCGCGATAAAGATCATTAACTCTTCGTTTGCTTCGGGCTTTTGGAGAATTGATAAGTTGATGAGATACTATTTTATATTTTGTAATGCTTGCTCACATTCTTACGTCCATGAAAATTTAGCTCATTTTTTCAAGATATCGAAGAAATTCTTGCATTTATCTGAGGATCTAAAAATGAATCTACCCAAAGATTCTAGCTGCACATTTAGGTTTTGAACGTCTTTTACTGTTGCTGGTGAAGGCAAGTCCAATATGGCTTGAACCTTGGCTGGATCTAATTCGATTTCCCTTTCGGAAACGATATGCCCCAAGAACTTCGCTGACTCTACGCCAAATATATACTTCGCAGGATTTATTTTCATCTTATATGCCCTCAGTTGTTCAAAGATTTCTTTAAAATCCTCAACGTGATCTCCTGACTCCTTAGTTTTTACAAACATGTCATCGACGTAGACTTCTAATTTAGTGTGCACCCACTTAGCGAAGATCTTCTCGACCATCCGTTGGTATGTTTCCCTTGCATTCTTCAAACCAAATGGCATTCTCGGATAGCAGTAATCTTGGGGCGAAGAAAGCCGTATGCTCTTGGTCTTCCTCCGAGAGAGATATCTGATTGTATCCATAATATCCATCCATCAAAGCTAGCCGTTTGTACCCAGATTATGACTCCACCATCTGAGGTATATTGGGTAGCGGGAAACTATCCTTCGGAGAAGCAGTATTCAGATTGCTGAAATCTATACATATTCCTATTCCTGTAGTCTTCTTTGGTACTATTACCATGTTGGAAATCCATGTTGGATACTTCGTGGGTATTATTATTCCCGAATCCAGCATCTTCTATAATTCTTGCTCTATTTGCTCGTGGTAAGCAGTGGCTATCTTCCGTATTCATTTCCTTATTGGCTTAATTGCTGGGTGTATATCCAGTCTATGGTAGGCGACTTCCGGGTATATTCCTGGCATTTCGTTCATGCCCCATGCACAAATATCGAGGTACTCTTTCAGCAGCTTTATCAACCTTTCTTCTTCGTCCATCTCCATCTTCGTCCCAATCCTCACCATCTTCACCTCATCTTCGTTACCCAAGTTTATCTCTTGTGTGGGTTCTACTGCGGCGAAGTTCATGATCGGTTCTCTGAGTGGGGATGGCTCCTTTAATTTCTATAAAGGCTTATCTTCATCTTCGGGAATTTCACTGGGTATAGCCCACCCTTCTTTTTCTTTGACCATATATATCATTAATTCTTCTTCCCTATTTGATTTCAGCACCTTCTTCTTTTTCTCTTTCTTGCGTCTTAGATTCTCATCATAGTTATGCATGTCTTCTTCGTTGCACTCCCTGGCATCTTTCTGATATCCATTTATTTCGCCGATTCCACTTGGCATTGGGAATCGGATAGCTTGGTGGTAAGTTGATGCTACTCCCTTGATCCCATGTATCCATGGTCGCCTAATCAGAGAATTATAAGGGGATTCTACATCCACCACACATACTGTTACCTCAGTTTCTAGTTCTCCTGCGAAGATTTTCATAACCAGTTCTCCTCTCGACTTTGATGCCACTCCATTAAACCCGTAGATATTGTAAGTTGACGGCACCAAGTCTGAGTCCCGGTAGCCCATTGTTTTGAATGCGTGATAAAAGAGAATATCCATCGAGCTCCCCGTGTCTACCAAGATTCTGTCTATTGCCCATATTTTCTTTTTTCTCGTGGAATTTTCTTCCCACTTCGTGTGTTCTCCGAAGTTTAGGGTTATCACCAATGGGTCTGTGTGCGAAGCTCCTCCATCCGGGGCGTCCGCTGCTGAGAAGGAAATAGCTCTCTTTTGCCATTCTTCCAATGGCTCCTTCTTTGTGATACTGAATATATTGTTTCCTTCAAAATCCCTTTTGTGAACCCTTTTTAATATATTATCATGAAAATCCCGTATGTTCTTCGAAGATTGGATAATAAAATTACAATTTAGCCTCTGGATTCCCCTGTAAATTTCGATTCTGTATACCTTTGCTTGGTTTTGATCGTCTTTACGAGGTGGTTGTGGAGATAATGGTCCTGAATTTTCCAAGAAATGCTTGAGCTTCCCCTTTTCAACTAGACGAAGTATTATTCGCCATACATTCCTGTAGTCTTCCGTGAGATGTCCATGAAAATGATGATATTTTCAGAAATCGCCTCTTCTTGCACTTGGAAAGGGTTCCACCCCAAAATTTGCCGGGGGAGGAATTTCTTCAGTTAAAACAATTGCTTCTCATATCTTCTCGACTGTTGTGTTAAGTTTAGGTAATGCTACATCCTCAAACTGTGGCCTTCTGTCTCCATATCGTTGTCCTGGGTTATAACTTCGCGGATTCCTCGAGTTATCACCTCGTGACTCATAGTTCCAAGGTCTGGGGTCATTATACCTCGGATGCTGATCTATCCATTCTTGGTCTCCGCTGGACACTGCTACCAACTTCGCGGGAATTGTTGCTAGTGGCTCTGCTTCCACATATTTCATGTATCGGCAAGAGACGTGAATTCCCCTCCTTGGATTGTATCGGATCCACCTCAATAGCCTTCCTTTGTTTCTCTTCTAGCGCCACATACTCCTCCTGATACTCGTGGATCTCGCTCATCGTTATTGTGTTACAAATTACGAATAGTTGTGTGTGCAAGAGATCAGTTGGTATTAACGCGTTGACGAAGGCCAGGATAAAATTCCTCTCATTTACTCTTCCTGCGAGTTCACTGCATACTGACCTCCATCTCGTTATGAGACTTCGCAAGTTTTCTCCTGGCTTCCTTCTCAAGTTAAATAAAGTTTGTATTCCGGGTCTTAACATGTTGTTGCTTATGTAAGTTGTCATGAATATCCTCTGCAGATCTTTGAACGACGAGATCGAACCTTCTGCTAACCTGTCAAACCACTTTGAGGTTTCCCCGGTTAAACTGGCTGGGAAATATTGGCATAACACCGCCTCGTACTTCGCCCATTGCATTAGTGAGAGGGTGTACTGCTTTAAATGCTGAACCGCATTCCCTGTCCCGTCGAAGATGCTTCCGAAGGTGGGAAATGAACATATCCCTGGGATTCTTGCCTCAAATATTTCGTGCGAGAATGGTGATTTGTCAGCCTCCACAATTGCTTCTGCCAGCTGCACCCGTCCTCCTCTTCGCGAGTTTTTGAGTAACGCTTTCATTTCTTGTATCTCGTTCATGACCGTTTGGTTGACCTCGTCTCTTCCTTTATCCCGCCTATGCTTTGTCCTTCTTATATCTCGCACATCATCATCCTCCTTTTTTTCTTCCTCATGTCTCCTTCTCTCTTCTCGATGTCTTTCTCGCCTCCTCTTGCCACACTTGTTCACGACGTCTTTGCTCCTCACGAGATCTTTCTTCTCTTCATATTATTTCTTCTTCTCTTAATCTTTCCTCTTCGCGAAGCATTTCTTCCTCTCGAGTTCTTTCCTCCTCAAATCACCGTCTTTGATCTTCCCACCTAGTTTCTTCCAAAGCTCTCCTCAGCTGCCTTTCTTCGCTGCTCTCTCTTTGACGTCTCCGCATTCGTTCTCTTCTTTCTTCTCCTTGTTCATCATGTGGTACTGATAGACACATTTTTGTGTCTAAGTTGTCCTCAATTTTCTGTATTGTTGGTACTCGATTTCTTACTTATTAGGTTTTTTTGTGTGTCTGTAGGTATTTTGGGAAATAAACATTTTTGGAAGAATCAGCTCGAAAAACTGCTAAAGACGCCCCCGGGAGGACATTTGCTATACGGACCCCCACTTTGGATAAGGGGCAGACATGGCTATGTGTATCCCAAATTTTTCCTCAACACCCATGGTTATATGTAGCCAAAATTTGTCCACATCACCCAAATTACTATCGGCGTCCCAGCGTTTTCTTTAAGGACTGTTTCCCTTCTTCATCGTTCAAACTTTGAAAATGGATGGAAAATATTGCAGTTACTTCGTAATTTTCAGGGAAGATTTTGGACGGGTTTTGGATACCGGATTGGACTCATATCAACCTGTTTGACCAAAAAAAGCTTGGCAATGGGCATTGTTATGAAGAAAATGGAACCGAGTCATGGACATGGGAGTAAACTTACGGTTGAAATATTCTGGGGATTTTCCGAGCTATTTACGGTAATTATGTGTAACCTGAGTGTGCTGTAATGAATCTATTATGTGTTTGGATTATGAAGAAACGTGTTGAATAGAGTTAGGCACCTGCAGATGCGTGAGAAGATAAACCGGAAGGAAAATATTCCCGACTTAATGGTTTGGCAACGAGAACATTTGGGATTTTATTACGAAGATTTTTGGTGCTGTGACTATATAAAGGCGTGTCAGGACTCACAGAGAGAGAACGGAGAGTTTGGGGAGAAGACAGAGGCGAGAATCGAGTTGCAGAGAAATTTTTTCTGCTGCTACATGGGAAGAACACGAAGAACATAAGACCCCATGAGACCGTCGTTCATGCTACAATGATCGCGACAGTTATCTAGAAGTCTTATAAGCTACGGTTAGAGCGACACTTCCTTTATATCGATCTATTAACAGTTTATTGCAACTCCTACAAAGTGTTGCAAATCTCTGTATTAGCACTTTACTCTTGTTTTTCACCTATTTGAGCAATGAAAAATTCTTTTGAGCGTGTTTCCAACATGAGGAGCTAAACCCATCCTCTGTGGCAATGGAGGAAACCAAAATTCATCATGTGGTAAATCTATTTAATTCTTTATTTGACTATTTGCATTAAACTAAAATTATAAAAAGATTTTTCTTAATTAATTGTCATTTCGTTTGATGGTTTATGCTTAGGATTAATTCTTTTGATATGCCATGCTTAAGATTTATAATTAATATTTTAAGAATCTACCTTAGGCAAAGAAACAGAGTCAAAATTCTTATTGTATGAGCTATAATGGTTTAGAATAAATAAGTGAATTACATGAATTTGAATATTTGGTGGAATCCTAGCCCCAGTCTCTTCTTAATTTTCACAACACTTTTTAATTAAGTTTGTTATTTTTATTATAAAAAATTAAAGTCTAAAAAGTCTTCCTTCACAAGTCTCAAAGAACCTTTTTACTACAACATCATTGATAAATGCCACCAGGTACTCCTCCCCCTTGGGGTGCGTTTTCTCCTGTACCGGCTTCACCTTGCAGATCATGAACAGTCCTTTCTTCGTTGAGTTGGTTTTTTTGCTGCATCAGAACTGCATTCTTCCTCATGAGTCTCTTTCTCTTTCTAAACGTGGCACATCTCTGATTTGCTCTAGCATCATATCTTCTTCACTGATGTTCTCCTCTCTACTTCTTTGCATAGGTTATTCTTCCTCCTCCGTTTCGGTGTTAGCGGTATGGATCGATCCTTCTCGATAACGATCATCATCTCCATGTTGAATTGCACCTCGTCTTCCTCCTCTATTTGATGTTTCGCCTATATCCATTCTTCCTCCTCTTATTCCCGCTAGGCGTAGGCTCCTTCTTGACGCGATGATGTGTTGTGCTCGTTCCGGTACTCTTGCCATAAACAACCTTTTAGCCTATCAACTTTCATTTTCCGACTCACCGACTCTTTTGTCAAGACCTAACTTGTTCACCTTCAAGATAGCTGATCTCAGATCTACCTTTACTCTTCCAACACTTCCACAGTTTCTTATTCACTAACCTCTAGCTCTATGAAGTAACAACTCACTTAATGATTTTGAAGAAAACTCTCAAGTGATAACAAATCTCTCAAACTATCTCAAGTGAGATTGAACTCTCAACATGAGATCCCTGTTTCTCGGCGCCAAAATGTAACTATAGAAAATCCATAGTTACACCCACTTACTAATTTATAAATACAAAGATGAACACTTAACGAAATAAGATACAATTCTTTTATTCTACTCGATTTATTTGGATATTGAGTTCCCAGCCACTCAAACATTCATGAGAGCCCAAATCTTTCTTTACAAAAACTCTCTTCCTTACCCAAAAATTCCAACCCCCCTTACAATAGGCTAAGTCTTCCTTTTATAGGAGGAAAATACATAATGGATTACAATTCAATATATCTCGCGTATGTACTTTTTACTTCGCTGAGACAAGCTTTTTGCTTCCCTTTCGCCTTAAAATTCGGTCTTTGTCGGGGACAGCTGTCCTATTTCTTGCATAAAAATCTACACTTCGTATAATTTACTTCGCATACTCTCCCATTTCTTGCGTAATAAGCCATACATCGTACAATTTACTTCGTATACTCTCCCATTTCTTGCACAATAATCCACACTTCGTGCAATTTACTTCGTATACTCTCCCATTCTTCGTGAAGTATCTTTCCGCGCAAGTCATTGTTATCTCGTCAGTTGATACCTCATGAATATCAATCTTTCTTCGCAATTCTAATACTTGTTTTAGGCGTCCTTTCAGCTGATTTTACCCTTCACTGACATCTTCCTGGGAACTAGTGAATAATATCGAGTACGATGATTTATTTCGTATATTATATTCAATCTTCTTTGGACACGTGGTGAGTAGGTTTTCTGCACCTACAACAACCGTACCATCATATCCATAACCCAGTTAACTGCTAAAGACACCAAACCTACTTCCATAATCAAACAATACGCAATGCTCTGTCTCCCGACCTCACTAAACTCATTGAAATTTTGAGATCAGAGCCTCTTGGACCATCTTCCCTTAAAACTAAATCAATCACGTAATTCCTTTAAAACTTTAATATTTGTTTCCATATTTTGTTCCCGTCTTGTCGACGGTGATTGATTTTGCATTAATATTGATATTTCACTAATTTGTTTCCATATTTTGTTCCTGGGTTGTCGACGGTGATTGATTTTGCATTAATATTGATATTTCACTACATATTGTATATAGAGTTTCCATACTTTGAATCGCATCCATGCGTTGACATTTCCTTGATAATATATCCCAGTATTAATGATGTTTCCATATTTTTCCATTGATTGATGCTAGAATATTAGTATTATATATTTCATCAATGAGAATTAATCAACCTTCGCGACAATCAACCATCAAATATGGAAAAAAAAAATTAATTTTAGGAAAATCTTCCTGTTAAGGAAAGCTAATATATTGATGATCAGAAATAAATGGGCACTAAATGCTACACATGGCGCATTCGGCGCTTAGGCTAGCGCCTTACATTTCTAGAGACTTAGGTTTTACACGATAGGTTTATGAGAGACCCCGAAACCGTACGTGTGCCCGTAAGAAGAGGGTTCTCAAAGATCTGGACGGAAAAGGTCCATGCTTTTCAAAGAGTTTACTGGCAAGGAATAAAAACTAATAAATAAGGAAGGATAAAGAAATACTCATGAAAAAGTGTTTGACCAATTATCCATCTAAGAACGATAAGAAAATAGCTAGATAATTAGAGTCACTTTGTCCTAAGCATACCTATTCAATTCTCTCACAACTAGGTTTTTTGTATGTGAGATATCAACATTGTGATTAATTTACACAAGTATGAGCTTTTAGCTCATTAAATGAACGTTGTTTTTGTCTATCATTCTTTCTTTGACAGACACTCATCCCAGAAAAGTAAGACACCGCTTGTTTAGCATGTCTATCAGAAGGCTTTCTCTGAGAACTAAATCTAGGACCTCTTACAATTGGTTCAAGAGAATCAGAATAGATAGGAATCCATTTTATAGACTTAGATTTACCAGAAATAGTCTTATAAATACAGAGAATGCTTTTATTAGCAACACAAGAATTTATGCCAGAATGCACTTGAGCCCTGTGATGATTTCTAGAATAGAGATCATTTTTATAAGATTTCTGATTTTCTGTGGGCATGTGATTCACTGCAGTAGTTGACTGACTATTTGTTCCATTGAAAGTGAAGAGAAGCAAATTATGAAGTTTAGAAATTTGTTTCCTTATGGAAAAACAATGGACAGCATAGTGATTTCTTTTCCCACATAAAGTACAGGTTCGTGGAGGAGAAGCAATAAATTGCACCTGTTGTAACTTCATAGCCATATGAGAATATTGCAAGTTATGTAAACCTTTCTTGACACAACCTTCTACTGGAGGAAACTTCTTCATGTGTTGTAATTCATGATAATTAGTTTGTACAGAAGAATTTCTCCTTAAAATAGAGTTTTCATTTTCTAAGGATACACTTAGTTTCTCTTTTTATACACGAAGTCTGTTAAGATCTGATGAATGCGTCTCGATCAAACATTTTTCTCCAATTGAATTTTCCTTAACAATATCCTCAAGAACACTAATCTTTTCACGCTGTAGAGTAGTTTCTTGGAGAAGTTTTTCAATGTTTTTAGAGAAGGACTCAATGATTCTATAGAGATCAAGTTCTCGATCAAGAGACTTTTCAAATTCATCAACAAGCTGATCATAATTATGAAAATAAATAATTTCAGCAGAGTTTTTTGAGATTCTGGTGAGCTCCTTTCCAGCTTTCGCCAGAGTGTCACATGCCTCAAGAGAGGGAGACATGTCAACATCTGATGGAACAATTTTTCTACCTCGGGATTCGTAAGAATCAACTTAGGAGTAATTCTTTGAGGCGTTTCCAAGACACTTGGTGTAATTGAAAGATTCAGGAGACATCTTTGTATGCGTATATACTAGAGATACTTTTCTCAGAATCAGATTGCCAAAAACACAGACTTTTTAGGTCTTGAACATGTTTTCCTGCTCTGATACCAATTGAAAAAACGGGGGTCTAACAACCACACCCAATATTTCGCTTAGCAATCTGTATGGACAAACTCCAATATACTTTCTACAGAATCAACTAGACAATTAGACTCCATCAATAGAAGTTACAAAGTTACATTGAACTATGTTGAAATTTTTTAGGGGATATAGAACACAATTCTTGTGTAGGCGCAGTGGGGGTGGGGGGGGAATAGAGAGATCCCCCAAGAAAATTACAAAGTTACAACTGGACCTCGGTTAGAAATTTCACCCAATCGACCAAGAGTTTTAACTTAATTTGATGACTCGACGTGTGGCTGCTCCACGTCCAAATATGGGATATCAGTTTCACTATGGACACGTACGTACACGGTACATCATCTGAAACCTACATGTGTCTAAGACTCTAAGGGTGTTTTTTCACCAAGTTTTCTCTGTAAATACCTTAATCTATCATTCGAATCATGGCCGACCCAAGATTGCTTCCCAATATAATTCACGGTCTCCGGCGACAACGTTGGTTGCAAAAGTTCTGAAATCAACCATGAAAATCTAGAATCGAATGTTTGAGTGTCTGGAATTGAAATTGGTGAATAACCAAAATTGAAAAAGTTGGATGAAAAATTGATTATCTGATTGTTATTTGTTGTTTCCGAGCGTACATAAGAGAAATTGAAGAAAAATTTGCTTTCATTAACTTTATCTATTGGAATTTGATTGATTTGAATATGAAAAATTGCTGGTGGCGCTTCTTGTGGTGGGGGTGGTGGCACTGGTTGTTGTGGTGCTGCTGGTGTTGATGCTGGAAGTGGAGATGGTGCTGGTTATGCTATTTGAAGTTCCGGTCCTGGTTCTGCTGGTGCTACTTAAGCACGAAATGCTTGGAGAGAATAAAAAACCAAGGAGAAGGAAAAAAAAAAACTGAAATTAAGAGGTGTCCAAGATTCGATCCCGTGACCTCTACCTTGATTTTTATTAAAATAGGGAATGGTTTTTAAATATAAAGGCACAGAGGTCTTTTCATGTACCCAACCAAATCCAATCTTTTTTGTCAAATTGGAAAAAAAAGTCATGTCCTATTTGACACAAAGTCACCATATATAGAGTCCTTCCTCGCTTCGCTCGGTCGACCTAAAAATGCGAAAAAGAAATAACACAAACACCAGAATTTTGTTAACGAGGAAAACTGCAAATGCAGAAAAACTCCAGGACCTAGTCCAGATTGAACATACATTTTATTAAGCCGCTACATACACTAGCCTACTCCAAACTAACTTCGGTCTTGACTGTAGTTGAACCCAAACCAATCTCACACTGATCTAAGGTACAGTTATTATCCTACATCTCTGATCTCAGCAGGATACTACATACTTGATTCCCACATCTAAGAGTTGCTACGACCCAAAGTCTAAGACTTTAATAAATAAATATGTATCACACATAAAAGTCTACAGTAATAGATAAATATGTCTCCCACGAATATTCCTACGAGTTTTGTTCTGTTTTTTGATAAATCGAGGTGAACAGGAACCAATTGATAAACCAGATTTATATTCCCGAAGAACAGCCTAGTATTATCAATCACCTCACAATAGTCCTAATCGACGCAGCGAAAAAAGATATTATGGAATCACAAACGATGATTCGAAGATGTTTGTGACTACTTTTTATCTTTCCTATCGGATATAGAAATCTCTAGCCAATTATTACAATTGTACTCGTATGATAGAAACATCAAGATCAAATCACACAACAACAAGAAAGTAATATCGGTCTGGCTTCAAAATCCCAATGAAGTCTTTAAGTCGTTAACCTGGTTTAGAATAAGAAACCAAAGGTAAAGGAGAATCGACTCTAGCTTAGCACAACTAGTATCACACAGAATGTGTGGGGATTAGGTTACCCAATTGCTAGAGTTCTCCCTTATATAGTCTTTCAAATCAGGGTTTGCAATCAATGTTATCTTGGTAACAAAGCATTCAATATTCACCGTTAGATGAAAAACTGGTTAGATTCAAGATAATATTTATCAACCGTTAGATTGAAAACATAGATTTTTATACACAAATGAAATGCTTGTTTGTAGGCTTGTGTAACCGTACCTAAACTTGTACATTAGTTGGTTCAATAATAGTTTACCAAATGGTTAGCCATATGATAACTTTCATATCAACCATGTTCTTCTTCACCATAACTAGTTCAAATGACTCAAATGAACTAGTTAGAGAGTTGTTCAATTGCAAGGAATTCTCATGTACTACACAAGACATAATTGAAGCAAAAATGATTTGATTCACTCGAATCGGTTCATGAACTATATAGCCACGGTTTGCAATTGCATTCCTTAGTTTATAAAGATAAGTTCACAAACATCGTTTTTAGACATAACCTACTCAAGTTCGCGGACTTAAGTTCCCGGATGGAGTTCACAAACTCCAGCAAAAATTCTCGGGTTAAGAACTTCCGCTAGTTCGCGGACTTAGCTCACGCACTACTCCGGTTCTCTTGATCAACAAAGTCCGCAAACTTCGATTCAAGGAATAAGGACTTATACATATATGTGTTTCCACAATAATGGTTATATAGTCTAAACTCTCATTTCAATCATTAAAACATTCTCAGAGGAATGTTATATAGTTGTTATTCACAAACCATTTTTCGTCAGAGAAATTTTCAAAGTGATTAAAATTTAACATGACTTTCGTCACTAGGTAAAGATGAACTTGGCTAAAGCGAAAGCTTTCCCAACACATATTTTGGGATATACATAGGCGAGATATACTCGGCTCGAAATACCAAATGTGTATAATTCTATATAGCAAAACGACTTTTGTCTCAAGATAGGAGATAAATAGACTTTTGAGTGATAGATAATTCAAGTATCCACATAACTTTTAGTCGATGAAGATCCACCAGTTCCTTGAGTAGTCCTTCGTCTTGTATGATGATTGCCATGGAGTTCTTGAGCTCAACTACACTTTATATCCTAGTCCGAGACCTTAGCTATAGTAAAATAGAAATCAAGACTTATAGTTTTGATCACTAACATTGACAAACATGCTTAAGATAGCAATGCATGCGAGTTCGACCGAGCAATGCTCTAACAGATGCATTTCATACTCTAGTTTACACTGGAGCCGTTTGGAAGTAACATGAGCATGTTCAATCACTGAAGTGAATAGACGGAAAAAATAACATGAATTGCTTTAGAATGGAAATACGATCCATACCAATTCATATAATTACCCTATTTGCATTGGTGCAAACTTATAAGGCTGAAATATGAGTA